>CP045907.1:7554280-7567676 GCA_013387185.1 Caligus rogercresseyi
AGTGTACCAACATATTTTCCCCCTTTTTTTTGAATTTTTTAAGACCAATCAAATTTGAGGGTACGCAAATAAATTTTCCACACCAGTGGTATTGTAGGAGTCCATTCAAAGGTATGCCAATGACGTCATCGATGTAAGCTCATTATGAAAAGACAATTAGTATGCTTAAGGATGAATTTCTTCTCTCTGAATGCCTGATGTTCCCTCCTCAACAGCCATACGTATTATTATGACGTTAACATAATACCATTTGCTCATTATTTATACTTTCATATTTAGCGCCTACGGCGCCCATATGTTCGACCTTCGGGTATGGGTAGGTTTTGGAGCTATTTTGTGAGTGAAACAGACCTTAAGAATATAAGAGGAGGCAAAAGTTCAGTGTTTTGAAGCTTATCAAGCTCACTTCTCTACCTCCTTGATCATAATTAAGTACATATATATTTATATTTTTCCCCCAATTTCTGGTCCCATCACTTTGCAAATAGCTTTATTAGGTCCGTCTTGGCCCAAGGATTCCATAAGTACCTTCAAAGTTCCAATTTGACCATAAATGTGGGAGGAGATAGCGTGCGGACATACAGACGGACGGACGGACAGAGATTGGTGAATTATTAATATAGATAACATAATACCAGTTGCTTCTTATTATTCATTCTTCATTTCTTTACATCCAACCATGTTAAAGGAAAAAAACCCCGTTCGTTATCATTATTAGGAATGGAAATTTGGAGCTTAGCCTTGGTGTTTACAGATTCTATGACTGTTTTTGGCCGTGAAAAAGAGAGAGTAGTACCGAGAGGGATAGAAGAAAAAGAAGGGATATAGGAGAGGGAGAAAGAAAAAGTGATAGAGAAACTTCTCTCTCTTTCCTTTTATCCTCTCTTTACCCCTCTCTCTTTTTTCACATCCAAAACAGTCATAGACTCTGTAGCACCAAGGCTAAGCTTCAGATATCCTTTCCTAATCATTATCTATGGATAACTCACTCAACTCTCGCATCTCTTCTCAGTCCCCATTTCCTCCTCCCATTATTATTTTAAATGTCCCTCTCCCCCTCTCTATTCGTGCACTTTGGCCATAGGTTTGTATCGTAAAAATCTCTCTCCCCGCCCCAGCTTTGCATTCTGAATCCAAGGATACTTTATTAATAATATATTTTATTAACGGTAATAACAATCATTATTTCCTTTATACTTTCCTGTGTTGTCTTTATCTACCCTTCTTGGAGCATTAAATAGCAAGGTTTATTCCATTGTTGTTGTCCTTATTTATAACATGTATATAATAATAGTTATTGAGAGCCATGGAATAAATGCTACAACTTTCCTTAGTCAGCTCTTTATCTTTATGAAGCTACATTCCATTCGCAAAGGAGTTCTCCATTTTGTATGTAGGGAGTGGCTTTATAAGACTTTGAAACATGAAACTACACAAAGAAAAATATTTTAGTTTGAATAGAAATTGTGTGTCGAGAGATGAAAAGAAGTCCAACAAACAAGACTCGAAATCTAGTTTGGACCATAGAGACATAGAGAGCTTATTGGATTATTCAGAGAAATACGTCATATTGTCCTATATAAAAACATATTTCTATATCTATGATCAACTTACGATGACGTAGATCAATTACTTTGTTTATATTGGGCAAGGGCGACAGCTGAACGACGATGTGTCTCTGCTATTGAAGGAATCAGCTCACTATATCTTTATTCCCTATGGCTTTAAAAGTCTTATTTCAACCCATATATCACAATAATCACTCAACCTTCTTATGTGCCGGCCAAAACTGCCCTGCAGCGGACATTCGAGGAGGAAAATCTCTATTCGATTTTTCCTCGGCCTCACAGAATCATTGAGATATAAAGACAAAGAGAGCTTATTGGATTATTCAGAGAACACGTCATATTGTCCTATATTAACAATATTTTTATACCTATGATCAACTTACGATGACGTAGATCAAATTACTTTGTTTATATTGGGCACATGCGACAGCTGAATGACGATATTTATCTGCCTTTGAAGGGAATAAGCTCTCTATCTCTTTATAACTCTATGGTTTGGACTTGCTGATGGAATTATTTGTAAACATATAAATAAAACTTTATATGAGATATAATAATAAAAATGTCATGATGTTTTAAGAAATGAGAGTAATGAGTAAAAAAGGTGATGCAACACTTATTATTATAATAATTTAAACATAAGAATGTTTAAGCTGTTTTGTTTATTGCTTATTTGATTCGATAGAATTGCATCCAAATGAGGTATCCATCTTTCCCTCTCGGAGTCGAACCTGTGCCCTCAACATTGAGAGTTTAACTCGCTTAAGACACTGAGCTATTGTGCTCCCTTTAATACATATGTTATATATAATTAATACTCGTTTTTCAATAATAACAATGATAAAAGAGATCAGAATGAAAATGAACAATAATAAAAGTATGATCCTTCCCATCTGAAATTGGAATCCTTCTCAAGGACTTCTGATCGCTTCGCTTCAAATCAAAGATTGTATGGAAACACAAGGAACCACATGGATAGACTTGGATCATCTCTTAGCAATTGGCTTTCCTTGCAGAATTTGATACATGATAATCTATTGAGATGGAGAAACTGAAATCTTCATTACTAAAATAATTCATTCTATAATTTTAAATTAGTTCCTGCGACTCTTTATAAAGCTACAGCCATTCCGTGGCTAGCAGAAAAGGCAATGGAGAGGAAATACATGGCTGTCTAAACTTTTCCATAAGAGCTACATACACTCTCTCAAGAGGCCCAAAGTTTTTGGGTGGTTGACTGTCAAACCTTTCTACAATTATCCTAAGATTTAGATGAATATTCATAGATCTTTCAAGGAATCCGGAAAAGAATGACGACTTTATTTTTCTAGAACTCTGCCTAACCCTGGTTCATGATTGGCACTGAATTCATTATTTAGAGAATGGAGCGTTTTTTGTACTTCCCTAGCTGCTTCCCATAGAATTCTTTGAAATGACAACTTTAGTCATTTTAGTCTTCATCAACTATAGACATTATACGTGAAAATCATCAAAAGAAATTCTTCTTCACAAATTTCAAAGAACCAATAATTTTATAACTGGAAGTATTCGACTAGGACATCCTACCTTTCATGAATAAACATAAATATTTTTTTTTGTTGACAATTATCTTTTAAGCTAAAGAGATATAAGCTTAAAGGTTAAACATGTTCCCACGTCCTGGCATTTAAGAATATCCTACCAGAAAAGAAGCAAATAAAATTGTGTAAAGTTTTTTAAAGATCTATAACTTTCTAAAAGATGGATAAAAGGATAATGCTCTTGGTAAAAAGTCATTTTAGCAAACACTTCTTCTTCAGTTCCCAATATCCTGAGGACTACTATCTTCAGTACACCTTATATATATACATATATATATATACGAGTATATATATATAATATTATATATGTATATATTATTATATATATATATATATATATATAGATAATATATCTATATATATATATGTATATATATTATATGTGTGTGTTGTATATATACAAAAACTCCTAATCGCATAAAGTTATAAAATAAATAGCCTTCTTTAAAAACTTTAATTCCCTTAATTAAAATTAAGTCGTTCTAATAACAACCTATAAAATTAAATAACTCTTTATGGTTATAGATCCCTATAGTACGTCCTTTGGGTCCAGACACGGACTGCAGTCTATCTGTGAGGCAGTCTATATGTAAACATTTTTTTGTATGGGGGAACCTCTTTTGCTAACTGTTCGTCCCTGACGTCACGTTGGAAGACACTCTGACGTCATGTATACTATGGGGTATTATAGAACCTATATTAAGATATCAAATTTATCCCCCCGCGAAAGTTGCATCATAAGAAACTAAATCATCGTAGAAAAATGGATTTAGGTTTGACCCCCCCCTTACCCCCCCCCCCCCCAATTGCGTTCAAAGGTTTGTTATGAAGCAAAACTTTTTAATATTACTTATTTTGGAAAATTTAGTTTTACAAAGTTTAGTTATGATCAATTTATGACTTTGTTATTTTTGCAAATTTTCGTCAATAATATTTAAGCCATAAATGAACGTAAGTGCTGACGCACCAACCATTTTTTAAATACTGGCTCCTACTAGGGTTCTTTTATAGTTTCGAGAAGGAAAAAGAAAAAAGGTACTCATGTTGATGTTTTTAAGTTATTTTTTAAATATGTTTGCTTTTCACATCTTAATTTTCATAAAGTAACTCCCTCACATGTTGAGAATATAAATCTATGACGTTGATTATATCCATAAACTTTTGAAGATAATAATATAATGACGAAAAATGTTTTCTCAACTGATAAAAATAGTTATTGTTAAGGTAACTTGTTATTTTAAAACTTAATTCTTATTTCTTAAAAAAAATATTTTTAGAATTCCACCATGAATACATTGATCACGTATTACTAAAAGTGCATATCGGAAGATCAAGCGAAATAACTACTTCAGTAGTCGAAGAACATTAAAGACTTGACACTTTGGCCACTGTTTTGTGTTACAATGCAACACAATGTCAAAATATGGTAAGGAGTAATAAAATACTCGAGTTATGTCTTAAGAGACCACTTCAGTGGATTATTTTGTCTTCTACCCATGATGAGTTACCTTTAGAGAAGTTTGTTAAACATTTTAGATGGCGCACAAAAAGGACCTCAAACTTATGAAGGTACCATAGGAAAATTATTAATACAGATTTACCAAAATTCAATAAAAAGATTTTAATACTTGTAGGAAAAGTAAAATACTTAAATAAAAGTTTACTATATTCTTTAAGCTCAGATAAAATATATATACATATTACATTAGGAATACAAACAGGAAAATTTTCGAATTCAAGCTTTTGCTACAGGTCTCCAGGAGCATTACATGAGGCAAAATGTCTTACCAAAGCCAACAGAATTTAAGATCCTATATTTCACAAAAGTGAGTGTCACATAAACTTGTAAATTTATACTAAATTTTTCGCTCCCATATGGTTCAAACCCAGTTAAATCCTCTTTTTATGAAGGCTCAAAGCATTATCAATTCGCCATAACTTTATTACAAGAGATTGATGAAAATTTTGCCCCTTCAATAGAAAAAGTATCAAGAGAAACGCTTTTTTGCCCACCCTGATAAATATATTGCTAGAATGCCTAACCGATAAATAATGGAAATATAAATATTTGCCCTGGAAAAAGTTTTGTTTGCAAAAAAAATATATTAAAAAACAAAGAAATTTTCAACTACCCAAACTATCTTGTAATCTAAGACTTTTTTAAATCTTATCGACTGGCCAAATATAAATTTGTCTGTTCCTCCTCATTGTGCCTGAGAAAGATATTATAAATGCAAAAGAACATCCTTTAAAAATTAATAAGTATCCTTGCCATTCACAATCATGGAAAGAGCTGTAAAACTGGTAACGGAGGCATCTGCAAAAGTTTATGTATAATCAACGTCATAGATTTATATTCTCACCAAGTGAGGGAGTTACTGTATGCAAAATTAAGATTGAAAAGCAAACGTATTTAAAAATAACTTAAAAACATCAACATGAGTACCCTCTTTTTCTTTTTCCTTCTCGAATTATAAAAGAACCCTAGTAGGAGCCGTTATTTAAAAAATGGTTGGTGCGTCAGCACTTACAATCATTTATTGGCTCTAATATTATTGACGAAAATTTGTAAAAAAAATAACAAAGTCATAAATTGATCATAACTAAACTTTGTAAAACTAAATTTTTCAAAATAAGTAACAAAAAGTTTTGCTTCATAACGAAACCTTGAACGCAATTTGGGGGGGGGGGGTAAGGGGGGGTCAAACCAAAATCCATTTTCTACGATCGAGTTTTGACACGTTTCCATGAAATAGCTTTTGGTTATCCGTTTGGAAATAAAAAGAGTCACAATCCAATTCACCTTTGTACAGACGATTTCTGACACTGGCGTTAGTTTTAAAATATGGATGATTCTGGGTAAAATTTTAACGTTCCATACGAAAATTCTTGCTGCAACGTCTTTTTGACAACTTTGAGAAATAGCCAGTTGCCATGTGTATGGTGTCTTCAATGAGCTTACATTTTCAATTTGATCTTGATCATCTATAGTTATAAAGTTCCAAGCACATTAATTTTATTCGTTACTTGTATTCCCCGTGTATCAAAAATTACATTAAATCAGCTATGAAAGTTGTCTTTTAAAATTGATTGTTAAGCCGATTCTTTTCTAAAATTTTTCAAATATATATAAAGTTTCATTACAAGATTGGCTTCTATTATTTTGGCCTCCTGAAAATATGATATGTATATCGTGTCGGCAAATACCTCTGTTTTCTTTTCGTATTCGCCTATTTTTACCCCTGTTTATTTTATTGCATTTTTGTATTTCTTCAATTAAATATTCAGCTAATAATAAACACAGCTGGCGAAAGGGGGTCGCCTTGAGGGCATCCTCTTTCAATTTTAAAGGTATTATCCTCTCTTTCATAAAACGTAAAAATATCTGCTAACTCAAACCCACCATTCTTAAAATTTGTTTCCTATTCCATGATCTTTGAAACATTGTATAATCCAATGATGAGAAATACTGTCAAATGCCTTTCTAAAGTCTATACTCATAATGGCTACGTTTGATTTTTTTTTTTTGCGTACGCCATGGAGTCTTTTAGGCCTCTCCCAAAATCC
The DNA here is from genome assembly GCA_013387185.1 of Caligus rogercresseyi. Lineage (NCBI taxonomy): Eukaryota > Metazoa > Arthropoda > Copepoda > Siphonostomatoida > Caligidae > Caligus > Caligus rogercresseyi. Next base: position 7,560,996 of record CP045907.1, read on the forward strand.
TCCATTGTTCTGCCTGCAACAAACCCTTTTTGAGACGAATTTTATTATATGAGGAAGACAGCACCTTAGCCTCGCTGCTATGATTCCGTTATGGATTTTCAGAGATGTATTTAGCATAGTTAAGGGTCTTAGATTTTCTACATGTCTCGGATCTTTGGTTTTTCTTCGGAATTAATATAATCTTCCTGAAGAGATGTCTCTCTCGAAATAGCCCTTTGTATTAGCTTCTTTTTTTTTTGTACGGACGTACAACTTTATTAATCATATGAGTGTATTAATCAACATGTGTAAAATAAGAAAACAAATCATCCCTAAAATCGCTAAAATATAACATAAACGTAGAAACTTCATCATGATAATTCTAATTAAAAAAACAAAAAACAATCAATCACAAGGGGGGCTTTTAAATTTTATCAAAATTTATCAGTAGTGGCGTTTTAGTGATTTTTAGGGCGTTTTGTTATTTTTGTTACTATAAACTTAATTCAGTTTGATGGGGGCCAATATCTAAAAGAAAAATTATTGCTTTGTAAAATAATATCATATTTCAGAAATATTGCTAAAGCTATCTTTTCCCGAATTGGTATAGTAGCAATACATTTAACAAGAAAGTGGTCTGTGGGCTCCCTATTCTCCTTACATAAGAAGCAAAGTCTTTCATCTTTTGTTTTCCCATATAAGCTTCCCGTGGTCAAAGTATTGGTGATTATTTTAATTTTATCCAATATAGTGAAAAGTCAAATCTAGGGTTGGATAAGCCCTCATAATTTTATTCATTTTAGCATTCACGTTCTCTCTGTCTTTGGACGCTCGATCTGCTTTAAATATTTATTTTTAGTTATCTCATTAATTGTAAATTACGTAGATTTTTATTGTTAAAAAAAAATAAAACCAAAGAAACAATTTCTTGGGCCAATCGGTCTACATTTAAACTAATATTTTTTAAACTCTAAGTATCTCCAGTGTTTCGTTAAAACATGTGTATTTGGTAATTCATATATCTCACCGATAAAGTTTATTTTTCTTTATAGAGGTCTCTCGAAGGAAGTCTAGTCTGTTATTATTTTTTGTGGGCTCTTGCCACCCCATAAGAGAAGAATCTTAGAAGCCCATTCCTCACTAAATTTGCCACCCTCTCCCAAAATGGGCTTACTGTCTTTAAGTATTCAATGAGCCTCGAGGGGCCCTTTCCCTAACTGAGTTGAAATCAAGACTTCTCTCCTCTTCCAGTTTACTTACCAATATTTTGGTCCACGAGTGTCTGTATGAACAAATCTCTTAAACCAGAAAATAATATGGTCTTCCATATTGTTCGTATTGAAAGGATTCAAGCCCCCCATATTTCCTTGGACATTGTATTCTCTCCTATGTGATCCTAAGAGACTTTCTTTCTTTAAAATGAATGACGGGCTATTTCATCGACTTTCTTACAGAGTCTCTCATCAAACCGCGCTATTCGTAATAAATGAGTTACTCTCGGGAGTATAATACATTCCACACGTGTATCCTAGTGGGCACATTCCAGCTGACTAGGTATTATATTTTGCCGTGATACATAATCTTTCTTCCATACACCTACATTTTTGTGCAATGTAAAGAACCTCCAATGGATATGTGAACTTTTTTTGTAAGCTTTCATTCATTTCACTACTTATTTGAATCCACTTCTTGCTTCTCTCCTTTTGATCTGTCTGATCCAATCCGCTGAATTGAACAGACATTTCATACTTTACCCTGAAGTAATCCTTACAATCTACAGAGTAGAGTTTTCCATATAACTTTTTAACTATTTTTCTTATGCAAAATGAATTTTCTTCTAAATCCCCGTCAGAATTGAAAGTGCCCCACCCGTTTTTTTGCTTACTCTACCTTCCTCAATTTTCTTCATAGCACTGAAGTATACCTCTTCTTTAGGTATTAAAGAATCCTTGCTCTAATCATGTGCCCTCTGAAAGAGTTTGTTTGTATACACACGAATTTGCTCTTCGTTTACTATGTCTTCTATACCCTGTTCTTTAGCATCTACACATTTTATAAAATTTGCTTTCCTTTCCTCACTCAATCTGACTCCCAATTTTATAAATTCTCGTCTAGAGCAATCCAACGCCAATTTTAATGCATGTGAAGGGGACTTTATTTCGCAATTTTTAAGTTTAAAAATTATGTCCTTTATGATACTTGTCACCTTTGTACAAGAATCCTTGCGTTCTAAGAGGGTTGTATTTAATTTCCATTTCTTTTTTTATTTCCCCACCAGGGTAGGAGAGGTCAAGGATTATCGGGTTGTGGTCTGATCTAAATGCAGGCACTCATTATTTTTATTCATGACAACATGTTTCAATCAAAACCAATTTTATCGAAGACTTATTATATGTTGTATAGGTCAGAATATGTCTGTCTTTATAGGAGCTCATACTGCTACATCTCTAAGTTCATAAACCATGTATTTTGGAAGTGAGAAATAACAAAACTTGAGGAAGATTTCACATATTATTTTTTACTTGGTGAAAAATATTTTTACAGGAAAAAAATATTTCTAAGAGTCACATTAAATTATTACTTTTCCAACTTTTACAGAAGGGCAAAGGTACTCAGGTACATCACGATGTAACTTGACAAGATAAGTGAGATTAATTGGATTTCTTTTAGAGAGAAAAGAGAAGTCGTAGGGAGTCTAAGATATACACTTATATATGTAGTATATTCAAAAACTTTTTTCTTACAAGAAAGACTGAAAAAGTCTGAAGAATGTACTTTAATCATACACAGGGCTGGCTACATGTTCCATCTTTTGGAACTGTGCACTTTTTTAATGCTGTTGAAAAAAGTATGAATAAATGCAAACCAAATATAAACTTATTAGAATTAAGAATATTCCTTTGATAAGGCAATATCGAGGGTGCAATCAATATGTGTCTTATATTGAGTTAAAAGAGTTATATTCAATCAAGAAATAACTTATAAATCTTACTTTTTACTTATATAATTATTTGTGACTTCTTTAAAAACATATTTTATTTATAATAATTTAAAGTTTAAATATTATATTCAACAATAATAACTAAAAGCATATACACTCAGAGAGTGCAAACCTCCGCCGTCACGGGGTCCTTATGAGCCTTCCGAGGCGGATTTTTCACGACTGGGGCAGCGTAGAGGGACGGGGGAGGGTTCCCCTATACGGAAATTCCGAGAGGAAGACGCTCCCGGCACCCGATTTCACAGCACAGTGACATCTATTGGCAGACTAGGCTAACTCGAAATATTTATTAGTATTTAGCTCATTTTGCATCTTAAAAAACACTCAGAGATGCCAAAATTTTATCACTTGTTTTCTTTGGCATTTCCAACAACTCCACAAAGTTTCATCCCAATCCGTTTCTGTACTTTTTGAGTTATCCTGCTGACAAACAAACCACCACAACCAACGCCAGTGAAAACAATACCTCCTTCGGCGGAGGTAATATAAAATCATGAAAGTTCACACACTGATGTACTTCCAATTGAACAAAGGCACAAAAAGGAGCGGCGTAGGATGCTGAGAGCGCTGGTTCGCTTCCTCCCGAGAGGGAAAATCCAATTTTGATCAACATCAATTAAAAGATTCTTTATTCGATGGACTAAATATTGATTCACACACAGAGAGCCTGCACATTAAAATTTGATCTGATTCCATTGATTCTAGTTATTCATCAAAAGAGTACATAACTAGGTATGGTTTGCAGTTTTAATGACCTGTGATAAAAAGGAGAACACAGCTGTCATTGGGTTATTGATTATTATCAACATAGATAAATCTTACAGCCACATGAATTCACATTACAGTCAGTGACATTTCAACCTCTCCACTGTTAGCATGAGTAAATTTATGACTGGAGTTGAAAAACCAATTTATTAACTTGCCATATTTGAGCGTCTACTGCGCCCATTTGTTCGCCCTACGGGTATGGGTAGGTTTTGAAGCTAATTTGTGAGTGAAACAGACCTTAAAGAATATAAGAGGGAGGCAAAAGTTCAGTGTTTTGAAGCTTATCAAGCTCAATTATCAGCTCCTTGATCATAATTAAGTATGTAGAAGTATAAAAATGTGTACACGCTACTATAATTTTTTTTCATTTCGGTCCCGCCACTTTGCAATAGTTTTATAGGTCCGCCTTGACCCAAGGATTCCATAGGTACCTTCGAAGTTCAAATCTGACCATAAATGTGTGGGAGGAGATAGCGTGCAAAATACAGACGGACGGACAGAGATTGTGAATTTTTATTTTGATAATCGAAAAACTATTTGCTCTTCGATATTACTAGTATTGAGCCATAATTAGTTGCTTTTAATTTTTAATTCTGAAGAAATAACCTTGGCACGGATGTACACTCTTGTTTCCAGAGTTAATTTTCTCGACAGAACTTGTGGAACTCCCTCGTCGTCCTTGGGACTCACTTGTTCTTTAATGTGTAGTTCAATACCTCCCTTAATCTGTTTAGTTTTTTCAAGGCTTCTCAGCAAACAATATTTCTTAGCATTTAGCAGCCGTAGAGAATTATTTATGTCAATAGTTTTGGGATAAGATTTTTTTTTGATCAGCCACCACTTGCAATATTATACCGCAGTGTCGAAAAAATATTCATATTTTTATGTCACTAATAAAATCACAATAAATACAACTTGAACAAATTAAAACAGGCTTTCATAATTTATCTGTCATTCTAACATTTAAATAAATATTTTTTGCCCTCCAAATATAAGCTAACTCTCAACCACCCATGAAATAACTAGACTGACTTTTGTCACTTACTAAATATGTTTGATATTAGGTTGACCTCATCCATATTTGTATCCATAGTTTTATAGTGTATATTAGGTTGTTCTATTTTTCAAATGTTTGAAATGTTTACCAATTGAGTGGATTTCTGTTTCTTGGTGATAAAAGAAGACGACATACAAAGTTTGAACAAATCGTCAACATACGAGGTCGCGCAAAGAGGTCAAAGTTTTAAAAATTTAGTAAAATATAGTTTTCCCGCCAATTTCTTCAAAATGGTATACGTTACAGACTTCAATAATAATTATTAATTTAAAGGAAATCTAATTTACTACCAGACGTATGTTTGATGTTTTTAATAAAACAAAGTTTTCAGTAAAAACAAAGCAAGAAAGGGTGAGGGTGTATTTTAGCTTATTTCATAGCTTTTTGTATCATTAACTTCACTCGCGCTGTAGAGATGACTTGTTCGCTTCAGAGTAAAATAGTACTTTAAGTTTAGTAAAACTTTAGATGATAAATCCAAAAATGACCTTGGTTGCATTCTATCAATTCAGAATTCAGTACATCTGAGTTACATACATATGATTCAGAGCCTGTATTGACCTATAAGAAATCGATTATGAAAAAATAAATAATAATTTGTTTCTTAGATTTGCGTCAAGGTATCCTCTCACAATATTTACTTTGTCTCTGACGCATACATAATCCATTATATGCGTCATTTTGTACGCAAATAGGCTTTTTTAAAGGTACATATAACTCTCTACTTATTAAATTCACATGATTTAGTATACCAAAATATTAAAGCTGGTTAACCAAGCTTTCATTTGATATGTTTTGGTGTTCTAAAAATCGCTATACTTTAAGAGATATAAGCAAATACGTACTGTCCCCCAAAAATTGATCTTTTGATATGAGAATATACGATTACCATTTGGTAACGCCAGTTAGTGTTACCTGGATAGGAAGAAAAGAAGGGAGAGAAGGGAGGCAAAATACTCCCTCCTTCTCTTTCTCTTTCTATCCAGGTAACACTAACACTAGTACCAGATGGTAATCGTATATTCTCATATCAAAAGATCAATTTTTGGGGGAGAGTACGTATTTGCTTATATCTCTTAAAGTATAGCGATTTTTAGAACACCAAACATATCAAATGAAAGCTTGGTTAACCAGCTTTATATTTTGGTATACTAAATCATGTCAGTTTAATAAGTAGAGAGTTATATGTACATTAAAAAAGCCTATCTCGCGTACAAAATGACGCATATAATGGATTATGTATGCGTCAGAGACAAAGTAAAATTTTGAGAGGATACCTTGACGCAAATCTAAGAAAAATTATTTTTTATTTTTCATAATCGATTTCTTATAGGTCAATACAGGCTCTGAATCATATGATGTAAACTCAGATTGTACTGAATTCTGAATTGATAGAATGCAACCAAGGTCATTTTTGGATTTATCATCTAAAGTTTTACTAAACTTAAAAGTACTATTTTACTCTGAAGCGAACAAGTCATCTTCTACAGGCGAGTGAAGTTAATTGATACAAAAAAGCTATGAAATAAGCTAACAATACTCACTCCTCTTTCTTGCTTTGTTTTTACTGAAAACTTTGTTTTATTAAAAAACATCAAACATACGTCTGGTAGTAAATTAGATTTCCTTTAAATTAATAATTATTATTGAAGTCTGTAACGTCCACCATTTTGAAGAATTTGCGGAAAACTATATTTTTACTAAATTTTTAAAACTTTGACCTCGTTGCGCGACCTCGTAATGTTGACCGATTTTGTTCAAACTTTGTATGTCGTCTTCTTTTATCACCAAGAAACAGAAAATCCACAATGGCTAACATTTCAAACATTTGAAAAATAAGAACAACCCTAATATATATATATATATCAATAAATAA
>CP045907.1:7567776-7582509 GCA_013387185.1 Caligus rogercresseyi
TCCAAAGAAAAAATATAAAAGAACTAGAAGCGCAATACAGGCTGGAAAGGAGTATTGGCTGTGTTGCCTTCAATAGAGTTACACAGCTGACCTCATAAGATTCACAAAAATGTAAACAATTAAGTTAAGAACCATTTTCAGTATAAGTGTGACTCTCCTATATTCAGATCAAGGTCTGTATAATAAGGTCTGGGCAATACAAAATAAACATGTAGCAGTGACTACTCATGACGTCACTGGAGAACGATTATATTTATCTCTCTCTATATATAAATCTCTCTCTATCTATCTATAATATATACATATTTATGTATGTGTGTGTTTGTATAATAATAAATAAATATTTATATAATATTAATTATATATATATATATATATTCGTTCTCCAGTGACGTCATGGAGTAGTTATACTGCTAGGTTTACATGATTGTTTTTGTATTGCCCAGACCTTATTATACAGACCTTGTTTTTAGATCAGCGTTATATTTATTGATTAAAAATGCCAAGTTGCTCCGCATATAAGTGCTCTTCGATCAGTATGATCAGTAATTATATTTACATAGAATGAATGTATGTACGATTCTATTATTTCTTTCTGACCTTAGGTCTAATGAATGGGCAAAGAAAATGAGAAAACGGAAAAGGGAAAGGCATATGAAGCGAAAGAGGAGTGAAGAAGAAATGCAAATCCTTCAACAAAATATTATTCTCGATCATTGTTACTCTGTTGGTGATGAAAGTACTTGCAAAAGGAAATCCATCGAGAATGCAAAAACGATTGAGTACATGGCTAATAAACTTCGAATCGTTCAAACTCACAGTTCTTTATATAAAAGGAGATCAGGTCTTTGAAGGTACAAATCATCATATCATACAAGCTATAGAAAACTTCTTGTTCATCAGGAAGTAAAAGGTGAATTGTTTGACTGTTGATGATGTGGTAATACTTTCTCCAGGAGATCACAGGGTTGTTGACTCTGAGGCCATATCTAGAGAAAAGCAATTGGATTGCTCTTCAATTTTGGAGGACCACGACTACTGCGAGATACCACCTCCTCTACCTCCTACTCTATCGTCTTTTAAGGCAGCTGTTATTAGTTACATTGCTGGATTTGTAATTCACAAATTGCAGCAGACCATATCTTGTGTTCCTTGTAAAACAGTTTTAAACCGATCCATTTGAGCAAAATCATTTCAATTTGGCTTTAATTAAAAAGAAAGATGTGGGAGGCCTAATTTATCCATCACAAGATGCAATAACTGTGTGTCAAGAAGTGGAAAGAGTCTTTTGTCACTTTTTAATAATTGGCAAAGCTGCTTTATTAAAGAAAGATAAAATTCACTTGCATATTGCAACCCAAGTTTTGCAAAACATTTGTGAAAAACAACGGTAGGTTTTTAATGATCTTAATGAACATATGCTAGATGTTAGCCCAACAAACAATCACGTTTATAAATTAATAAAATATTTGGCAGCAACTTATTCCCGAATAAGACTTTATCATCAAGGAAGAGTGACGAATATAAAATTACCCTCCGACTACATAAGAAAAAGTCATGATAAAACAGTATTATTCAAAGGACAGTCAAAGTATTCATTAATATTATTAAAAACCTATCACATTGTTATTCTCATGTTTATTTATGTTATGCAAATATTTATACAATAATTATATATCTTTAAAATTGTACCATGATTTCACTAATATATCAATAATATTTTCTATTTTACAAATATTATTATAGGACTAATAGTTAAAAAATATAGCGAATCTTTTAAAATCTTACTACATAAAAATCTCAGTTTTCTCTCTTCATAATGGTTACTAAGTTTTTCTTCTCTTCTGTTGTTCATGTTTTCCTTCGGCAGACGCGTTGCGCTTCTAGTTCTTTTATATTTTCTTTGATTGACTCCCATTGTTGTGTTTATAATTTTTTTAAATATCTATTATTAAAAGGTTGTAATGATGATATATTATATATTATAATGAAGTAATGAATGATCGAATGATTTTTGATATTCAACCATATCAGATAGACAGATTTACCACCTTTGTTGGTCATTGAGTGCGAGATTAAGGAACCGTTGAAGCCCAGTGTTCGAGAGAAATTATAAAAATTATATATTGTATATATAAAAACATAAATCAATAATTATTTTTTATAAGGTATAAGTATAGCTATATGTAAAAATAGGTTGGAAAATGCTTCTTTAGGGGTCTCCCGAATTTCTCCCTCCATAAAAATTCATCGAGGTGTTCCTCGACGTAACACTGCTCACACCAGCCATTGATTTGAATCTATAAAGAAAAATAATTAAGTAATAATGTAATGCAATATAGTTTCTTTATTACCTCCTCTTTGCATTTTCCAGTAGCACTCAACATGGTTTCGTATGAGCACCACTTATGGGATCCACAAAATTTGTTGAGTGATTTACCACCTCGTGCTGGTATTGAGGGTTTATAGGTAATTGAGGGATTCTATTATAGGCAGCCTATCCATCGCTGTGTATAACAGAACCCGGTTCAATTTTTTCCATAATGATGGGAAGGGGGTGCCTGCTTTTCGATCATCAACCTAGATCAAATTATAAAAAAGCTTATTATTCTTTGTGGACGTATATTCATTAATATCACTAAAGTTAAGAAGCCTTCCTTTGGGTGTGGGCAGTAGCCTCCAAAAACCATCGTTCAGGAACTATTCGTTGAGAGAGTCCGTTATTTGATTTCGTTCAAATTCTCACAAGATTATATATATATATATATATATTATATATATTAGTTATCTTATTAGAACAAAGAAATAATAATTATATTTAAAAAAATAACAGTTTATCCATTTTAAGATATCTTTCTTGGTCATTGCAGTTTAGGGACCTTCTATCGAAAGTAAAGTGATAAGAGAGAGGTTTATTACCATGCTTATGGACGATTAAACAACTTTTTTACAGCGACATGAAGGAATGAAAGGGTCAAAAAAATATAAAAATATATAAATCTCAAAAGTGAAATCATTCAATTTTTTAATACACTCCCAGTGACAAGGAATTTTCATTAGGAGGAAATAAATGATGGAGGATGGGTAGCTACATTCTTTAAAAGTTAATGTGATTGAGCATTTTCCAAGAAGGGAGACAATAAAATGCTCTCTCATACTATAAGGCATTACCTATTCTCAAGGATAAGAATGCTAAAAAATAGATGATTACAAATTTAAAGTGCATTTGAGTGTAACATGCATTAATGAATTTTTTTTGGAGAGATAAGGGAGGTGTATGTACATACAAAAAGTAATGAGGTAGCCAAGAGTTAGTATTTTATCCATAGCTTTTTCTTTTTAGATAAACACTTGAGTATGCAAAGATCTACGTAAGATAAGAAAAAAAGTCCTTACTTTTTGAAAATTATGTATTACTCTAAAGTATACTATTATAAACTCGTAAACTTCAATTGTTTATTTTTGCACGAGGAACAACAACATATATTTCATGTTAATAACATATACATAAAACTATATACCTATTATATTGCCTAAAAATGGACACTTTTAAATTTATTATCAATAATAATTATAAAAAAATCTTTATTTGATCTAAATTTATCAATGAAAAAACTAATTTTTGTTGGTATAAAATTTAAATATTTTTAGGTGGATCAATATAAGATTTTGATTTTTGATTTTTTTGAAAAAATACTCTTAAAGTGTGATAAAAAACTAATAAAGATAGCTCAGACCTTTCTTAGTTGGGAGCATTCTTAGAGAAAGTGTTTTTAAGATAATGAAACCTTTTAAAAATATTCGTTATCATATTTAATATCTTGACCCTTTGAGCGTATACTTTAACAAAAAATACAATAACATGAGAACTCACTAATTTCGAACCCCAATTAATCTACATCAACGTATATTTTTTGTCTCAAAAATTTGGAAGCAAAGCAAAGCTTTGCTAAAAATGTTGATCTAAGTGTTCTTCCTACGGGGTCATTACACAATGTGGAGCATTTTGACAAATGACTGAACCAGTTAGACTCCAGGACATGTGGATTGTTCCGAATATTTAAGGCCCTGACAAAATTAAGGAAGCCGCCCCAGAACTTTTTAAAGAACGTGATCAGTTTGAAGGAAAAAACTTGAGGCATATATACACTCAGAGTGCAAACATCCGCCGTCACGGGGTCCTTATGAGCCTTCCGAGGCGGATTTTTCACGACTGGGACGGCGTAGAGGGACGGGGGAGGGTTCCCTCGACGGAAATTCCGAGAGGAGACGCTCCCGGCACCCGATTTCACAGCACAGCGACATCTATAGGCAGAGTAGGCTAACTTGAAATATTTATTAGTATTTAGTCATTTTGCATCTTAATTGGCACTCAGAGATGCCAAAATTTAATCACTTGTTTTTTTGGGCATTTCAAACAACTCCACAAAGTTTCATCCGAATCCGTCCGTACTTTTTGAGTTATCCTGCTAACAAACCAACCAACCAACAAACTAACAAACCAACAAACCAACGCCAGTGAAAACAATACCTCCTTCGGCGGAGCTAATAATAAACATATTATATATATATATATATATATATATATAATATATATAGATTGGTATATATATTATATTTTATATATACATATATTTAGGTCGTGGTATACATATGTCTTTCCATTATTAATACAAATATGTATGTTTATATAATATTTTTGTGGATATCTCAAATGGGGAAAATATAATATTGATGTTTTCTTCTCGTACTATCATACAGGCTAACAAAATATTATAATGACAAAAATAGCCATTTATCATTCTTTGAACCATTAAAAAAGGGACACAGAGACATTCGACCTTCGAAATTTATCTCACGGGATAGAAAGTAGATTTCTTTGATAAAGATTTTGCAAAAGAACATCATTATATTGATAATGGTGTTACCATTATGCAGGCAACACTGTGAATATGTTATATCGATATTATATGATTATTTAGAGTCCTACAAATTGAAAGGATATACCAAAAGTAGAAAAAAGTTTTTAAACAGCGCAAATAATAGATACTCGAATAAATGTCGACATAACTTTTTTAAAGCTAAATTTCTATATCTATTTTTTATTCATTAAGGAATATATCATGCTTGTGACAGGCCTCACATATTGGAACGAAGAAGCTTTTTGATCTACAAGCAGATTATTTGTAATTTAAAAACGATTGATAATCCATTCTTATAATAGTGATTATTTATACTCGCATACTTCGGGTATGGGTATGTTTTGGAGCTAGTTGTGAGTGAAACAGACCTTAAGGAATATAAGAGAGGAGAGATAAAATAATTTTCTGTTTGTACAAACATTCCTCATAAAAAGTTTGACTTTGTATAAAGAAATATGTTTTAAGTCACATGAGATGCTTTTTTTCTTTTTCTATTTCTGTAACTCCTCCTCCTCCTCTTTTTCTTTTTTCCTCTCTTTACCTTGAAAAGTAGGTAGTAAAATCAGAAAAGGTGTATCCAATGACATTATTTTTTTCATTTTTGGTCCCATCACTTTGCAAATAGTTTTTATAGTGTAGGAATAGTCTTGACCCAAGGATTCCATAGGTACCTTCAAAGTTCAAATCTGACCATAAATGTGAGAGGAGATAGCGTGCGGACATACTGACGGACAGAGATTGGTGAATTATTATATATATTATAATTACACACTAAAATAATACAACCAGGTACGAAAAGCTGGCTCTGACATATCTATAATGAGGAATAGAGACCTATAAAAAACTTTCAATATCTGTTAACATCTTAAATGATAAATCCTGATTGAGCAGTTGTTTTGCATAGTTACTTTGGTACATCAACGGACGCATTTAATACTTTTAGAGAAAGAAAGGGGTTTGGCTAAAAATCTTTACAGGCACTGAATAGAACTTAGTAAATATAGCTATCAAAAAGATTTTTACAACATCACTGACAGATTAAAGGACTTGAAGTCTTTATTTCTTGTTGGATCCTGGAAGTTATGAAAAAAACAAGCACCTATGTTGAATGGTTTAATTACATTAACTAATACTGAGTAATATCCGTATATAATTTGCCATTCCGTCGATCAAAAGAGTTTCCACGGGAAAGATATGATGACAAATATCATAAAGACTAGCCTTCTACCTTAGTATCTGACTAATGACCTAATTAAGGTTGGGCCCAAAGCAGGACTCATTCATTAAACTCACTTCATGGGTGTCTAGATGTTCCGTAAAGACATCTTCCCTAAGTGACAATGATTATAGTCGAGTAATATCGGTATCAGTTCAATTGCATCCCATAGACTTGAAAATATACTATGAAGAGTTTGGCTCTGGTAGACATAGAGGTGAATTAAAATAATACAAGGTCAATTTCTCTTCAAAAAGGTGGACCTTGCATCCTTTTGAAACTAAACACTTAACATTATAGTGCAGCAGGCAGACAGAAAAGAGTGAGTTTAAAAGAACTAGATTTATAATACGATATATATTATTATTAATGATATATATATATATATATATATATATTTCAATTAATGACGACTAATTATTGATGATCCACCTACATTCAATGTTGATTAATCATCTTTTAAATAAATAAGTATATAAACAAAATATGTTAAAAACATATATTCAAGTAATAATTATATTTCAATAATGTGTCTTATATCAATAAAAACTGAATTCAGTTACTACTGCCCTAGTATGAAAGGAGTACACTCTAAAGTACCATCACTCTTTCTCTCCTAACTAACTTTCCGCCATTAAATGAGTTTCTTTGCTTAAACGAATGTGAAAAAACAAACAAATAGTTTATTTCATTGTTTGTCTACGCCTAAATCCCTTTTTCTAGGCTTAACTTTGACAAATGCTAAGCCCCATTTTTTTTTTTTTCTCTTTAAATGTATGTATCTATAAAATCCTTCCTATTCTTGTTTGTAATACTTTCTTCCCCCCCCCCCCCTCTGTATAATATATATATACTGCAAAAGGTATTTCCTCTTTTTGTATAACTATATAAAGCCAGTGGTTCTCAATTCGTTCAAATGAAAAAAATACGTTTTTCTACTGGAATGCCGAACGAAATATCAAAAAACTTGCCTTTTCACTTTGTTATCCGCTTGCTTAAAATGATAAGGTTTTAAATATATTTCATTGCAGAGATCATTATGTCATAAACACAGAAACTAACGCTTATATCATTCCTTTAGTGACTAGCTAAGGGTCTCCTGAAAAATATTGTATCCTTTCTTCAAAAAATTATAATAAATATTATTATATTTCAATTTAGGGCTTTTTAATTGAATCAATTGCTGAAAGTAATTTTAAAAATACATATAATGCTTTCAGGTTGATCCATTGGACGTTTTTATTTACCGAGTGGGGGGATTATATCGGATATTGGCTTTTTGTCCTTTAAACTGACGAATATATATATATAATATATATACATGCTCCATATAAAACCATCGACCACCGTCTCCATTATTTTTTGCCAGATTTAAGATTACATTTCCAATGATAAGTTTTATATTTTTGAAGGATATTATGTGGTGTATGTTTTTTTATCGACTTTATTTATATGTTGTGTAATTAAATATAAATATTATAAATAAACATTTTAGTTTAAATTATTACACAAACAAAGTCATCACACATTAATCATCAACAAAGAAAACACATACAAAACAATGAGACAAAGTAAAGGAACAAAAGTCAACATAACTTAAAATCAGAATCTTTTGTAAAAACGTAAAAGTCGCTTCAGGTCGATCTTTGCATTCTCGGCGCAGGAAGGGAAGAATTTAACCAGGTCACCCGCGAAATTCCAACGTCCTGCCGAATTCCCTGGAATCTTGATGCCGAGGGCAGAATAGCGAGCCGCCCCTGATATCATAATCACTCTCAGGTCATTTTCTCTGACCAGATCTCCAGAGGCTAAGCGCTCCGCCAGTAGGCTTTTACAGCTTGAGAGAGCAAATTCCATGGCCCTCGTCTTGATAGGAGCCTTGCGAATATTCGTGGTGAGACCGAAGAGAATTAACGGAGCAATATGTTTGTCTTCGATGTGTTTAATATTTAATCTTATAAAATCCCTCAAAATCTTGAGTAAAGGACATCCATAAAAAGCATGGATGATTGAATTGTAAAGGTTGCCACAATCCTTACAAGGAGTGAAAAAGAACACGTTTCCAGTGGAAATTTGGAACTGAGCTGTAAAGCGCTTTCCAGAAACAACTCTTTGAATGGAGGACAATATTCTACTCTTCCAGCGATTTGGTAAGTTTAGAGCTTTTAAATAGTGAACCGCAATTTTATCAGCTTCTTCTCTTGCGTTCGACTCAAAACTCATCCTCACGTGCCATGGAACAGGGGCAAGATGATAGGCTGCGGCTCTTTTTAGCTGAAAGAGGAACTTTCCACAGTTAAAGATTGATTTTTCTGAGAGATCATGAAGAGAGATCACGTTTGAGGAAATGGCCAATCTTTCTAGTTGTTGTGGAGAGTCTAAATTTGTAAAAAAATATTGTTTGTGACTATTAGATCGAATGATATCAATGATGGATGATTGGCAAAAACTTGGTTTTCCTTTCCACAGAATCCTTTGAATCGTAGCGAAGACGGGTGAAAATTGTCCTAGAATGTCGTTAGAGTAGTCCGTGCCTAGAAACAGCACATTGTAAGCCCAGCTCGAAGAAATATAAGCCCTCCACTCCACATCGGGGTTCTTTGTCAAGTCAATTAAGACTTTTTGATAAATTTTGGGGATTATTTTTGCGAGAACTGACAAACCTCCACCAAGCTGTGCCCTGGGACGTTGTAGAGAAGGTAAGTATTTCCTATAGAACAGTTTTTCCAGCCATACATTTTCCTCTCTGATAGCTTTTTCAGCGAGCCAAGGAACGGCGGAAGCTTTGTAAAGTATTCTGGGTACAATTAAGTAGTTGTAAACTTCTACTCTTTTTTGTAAATTGAATTTCCTCCATCTGGGAATATTGCAGTTCATAAAGTTAGATATACTTGTCCAGTTGGAATCCAAGGGGCCATTCCTCCCACAAGAGATGCCCAAGATTTCAACGCTCTCCTTGATGTTCAAGTCGGAAATATTTACGTTAGAATCCGGGAACCATTTTCCAAGTGGTAACACAACCGTCTTCTTACTATTGACAAGTAGTCCCGACCTTTTCCCAAAAGATCCAAGAAAGTTAAGAATTACTTGAAGTCGTTTGATGAGCTGGACTTCAGACTTGCTCTCTATGTATATGGTTATGTCATCTGCATACATGTCTAAAATGAGTTTTGACGACCCTAAGCAAACTCCAAATCCACCATATTTTTTGACAATGCTGTTACTAAGCTCCCACAGCCCCGCCGCAAACAGAAGTGGAGCAGAGGGGCATCCCTGGCGACAACTTCTCTTTAAATCGATGCTGTCACTCTCTAAATTGCCCATGGTAATAGTAGAAGTGCCATTGACTAGAAGAGCTCTAATTGGGTTAAAGTACCTTTTGGTAAAAGTCTTTTCACCGCTCGCAAAATGTGTCCATGCTGAATAGTGTCGAATGCTTTAGAGAAGTCTACGGCCAAAATAGCCCCGTAGGTTCCTCTTGCATTGACAGCTTCGATGACGCATTGAATATTTCTCGAAATATCGGAAATCTTCCTGCCCTTTAGAAATCCCTTTTGATGAAGGCCGAGCTTTACATTTAAAAGGGGCTCTATTTCACGAGCAATGACGCCCGATAAAACTCTATAACTTTCATTAAGGATTGTTATAGGCCTCCAATTATTGACGTCCGTGAGAGAGCCTTTTTTGGGGATTAACACAATCCTCCCCTTTGTTAAACGTTTTGGGAGACTTCCATGCATTTCCATACCCCTTCCTAATTGAAGAAGGTATGGTGAAACTTCCTTGATGCAGTGGGTAAAAACTTTACCTCCAATTCCATCCGGACCCGAAGCCTTGTCGTCATTGTAAAATTTCTTAATATGTTGAGAGATAATTTCCTCCGTAAAATTGATGGGACTCTTTTTTTGGGACGAGGAAAATGTCTTCTTTCAACTCCAAGTATGCTTTGGAATCGTCTATGAAAACATTTTACAATCTCCATTTTATCAGTAATTTCACGTCCATTCTCTAAAATTTTGTTTACCATAGAAGCGGGTTGACGATTATTGAGAAGAAAAGGCTTAATTTTTTTGTTGCAATGATCTCAGCATCTCTTTTCTCTAGCATTTCCATCTCTCTAACTTCGGAGAATTGAAGATACAATAACGTGTCGTTGGTAATTGTACGGGAAAACAGAGAGCCATCGTTAAGAATGCTGTCAAGTTCTTTTCGGAAAGAGGTTTCTCTTTTTTTGGTTTTCTGTATAGTCTTAATTGTTGTGGATTTGACGACATTCATAAAAATATTGGCCTGTTTTTTTGGCCCGGCCTTGGAGTTGAATTTTTTTAAAAGGTTGACTTGAAGGTTATTTATAAAAGAGGTGTTTTCAAAAATCCATTGGGGTTTTTAAAAGGCATTTTGCGCTTAAAATAGTGTAAATCAATTTCTAAAATTTTATGGTCAGAGCCAGGTTGAGAGCGGTATTGGGCATTTCTTACTTGAGGCATTGTAGACGGAGAAGCAAGTGCTAGATCGATCCGTGAAAATCTCTTTCCAGATCTCCAAGAAATATTGTGCTCAGGGTTGAGGGCTCGAGTGACATCTATCAGCTCCACTAAAACTTTTAAAAGAGCGGTTTTATTGGGATAAAATTTCTCCGAATTATAAATATCGACGTTGAGATCCCCCATAACTAGGTGCGGAAACAAGTCACCTTTACAGGAGTTCACCATAGCTCGGAAAAACCCAGGGCACTTAGTGTTTGGACCATATGCGTTGATGAAATAAAAAGCTCGCTTTTAGTGGGAACAAAGATTTTATGCCATTCACTCTCCCTTGAGAACTCTCTGACGCGAAGACAACCATCCAATATTTTAGAAACAAACGAAATAACTCCACGACGACCCATGTGTATGTTTTGACGCACGACCATCCTGAAATATGTACCTGAAATATTCACATTACAAAAAGTCGCATGTAATATCTTAAACAAGTTAATAACTTCCTTGGTGTGTGTGGCTACAATGGATTGCCACAGTAGTGTCAGCACTGTGTTCAATTTTCATTTATATTAACAAACAATAAACAATACATATGGTCACAAGCTTTTTATTATTTTTACGTTTATCCTTTTTAGACATGAACAAATTTGTGAGTGATCACAAAAATAAAGAAGTTCCCTAATTTATAACGTTCATTTGTGATTAGCCATCAATAAAATGGCCAATCCTAATTGGTGTTTGAATTCCCCCTCCTTCGATAAGCGATTTATTATCGTCATATCAACATTGATCAGAGATCAGAAAAACTCTATTCCCAAGACTAAGTAAAGAGATAAAATGAAGCATATTTATATAAGTTATAATTATTCTCAAGTCGTAATAGTTTTTTCTTTTTTCTCTTACGTACCCACATCAAAATAATTTAATTGCGTCTTTATTCGACAGTACAATAATCTGTAAAAATGGTAGATATACTCAAATAGGAATGTTTGAGAACCACTCGACCTACAAATTCCTCATAACAGCTTGTATTATGTTCAAACATATGCTATCTACGTGTTCCATGAAGGAAGAGGAAAAAAAAACAATGAATAAATAAATAATAAAACTATGAATTTCTTTATTTATTTTTCAAAACAAAAACTTTGTAAAAAAAGCCAAACGATTCCATTTTATTCCAGATATCATTCCTTACCATTATTTTCTCTTATGGCCTCTCATCAGTATAATGATCCTCATTTTCCTGGCTGTATTTGTACATTTTACCTCAAACAATCACATTTAGATTTCTTAGCTTGTAAAGATGTTTGTGACTCGTCAGCTTGAAAAGTCTATTTTTTAATATGTAATTTGTAGGGACGTGGAAAGACATGTACGACTTTCAAATAGGAGAGTTTTTAAAATAATAAAGTAATGCTTTCATCAATCTGTATAATGGTAGGTATGACAAATGTGTGATTTATTATGGTGTTGGAATGAAATTTGCGTTTCTCATCATATTTGTATAGTTATATGATTTTAGAGACTGTTAATGCCATCTTTGAATAGATATTCTTGAACTTTTAAATAAATAATGTATATTTGAAAACAAAATATTGGATATTTTGATATTTTATTGGCTCAATTATGCTCAGATATCACAGTTTTATTATTGCAAAATGATTGCCTCCAGTAAAAGGATGTTTAAAAAAGTACGATAATAGTTTTATATTTTAAAACGAAATAAAGTAACTGTTTTTGCTTACTTTTTTTGCAACGGTTGTCATTGCATTGTAGTTAATTTCTAAATACCATAGCTGAGATTCGTATAAAGTATCAGTATTTATAATCGCTAGCAAGCAAGGTCCTATCAGTTTCAAATATTTGTCAAAAATATACCGACTGTAGGCAAGTTCGATAGATAAAAATCATTATACATTATAAACTACCATAATGCACTTACATAGTTATTGCAAATGCTTTGAAATTCATTTTTGAGAAATAAAGAGTCGAACGAAAAGGATGCAATTCGAATAATATGATTCTTTCTCTAACTATACAAATGTTCAATTTCTAATCACCCGCCACCGATGGATCAGAAAGCATACAATGAGTAGTGGGATTCAGTAGCTATATCAAAGTACATATGATGGGTATTTGTAGCGGAAATATACTGCACGTTGTGCCGATCTAAAAAAAAGTAATCGCTAGTAGGTACACAATATAGATTTATCCGTTCATAAGAAGACAGGAGCAACCAAGAAGAATATAAATAGGTGAGTCAAAGAGGAGATCTTTGACTTATGCTCTTGTTCAAAACAGTGATTTTTGTGACGTCATGAATGCTACAATATTTTTTATTATTAGTGCTATGACTTTTAATTAAGTTTCCTTATAGTTTTATGAACTAGTTTGAGGCACTTAGCTTTGTAGCAGGACAGCTTCATTTTCGTGAGTGAGAGTTCCTCATTCCTCCTCACTAGTCAACTCACAATTTTTTTCGTTCACGGGCTTCTTGACAGACCTGTCTGAAGGACTTGGACACACTTGAGGATGATGATCTAGGGATGAAGAGTGAAGGAACAGCTTGAGACTTAAGCTTTTTCCTAGCAAAGATGCCAAGAAGCTCAGCCTGAATATTCTTTTTGGAAGTCATCTGGAGTAAAGTGACGTTTGCAGATCTTTGCATTCTTTAGGCCATCCTATCGGGTCTTCTGCATCGTGTAATCCACAGACGCGCATATCGAGATCCTTCGTCGGAAGGGTAAATATTGTGCATCTCAAGGATTAGAGCAAGAGGGGATGGCACTAACACGATTACTTTCTCGAGAATATGGTATTTTAGCTTTACATTAAAAACTACAAATCAAGTGTAGCAGCTGTGACGTCACAAAAAAATAGTCACTGTCGCTCTGCAATTGCCTACGTTCCCATTGCCTCACCTTATTTATATTCTCCTTGGAGCAACTGACAACATCTAATTACATTTTTTTTTCACCAAATACCTTTATTTATATTAAACTTTCTTTCAAACTGACGCGACACAATTATATCCATATAGAAAAATATATATTTTTTCCTGAACAAATGTAGGTGAAAAAGTAAAATATATATATATATACATAAATATATCTGCATTACAGAAGAGATCCTCCCCCACACAACATACGCACTCAGAATAAGCCATAAATATCCTTCAAGATATTGAAATCCTTTTTTTCAGGATGTTCTTTGTTTATTTATATTTTTTAAAGCAGGGAAGGAGATTGAGATGCTTTCTTGGGGCTTTTGAAGAAAAATAGAGGAGGTGAAAGGCATTGTGATTATTGTACTTATATTGTTGTTTTTGCTATTAAAAGTATTATGAGATTATACTCATGAAGAAGAAGGAGGAGGAGAAAAAAGGGCTTTAGGGACTTTGATTCATTTGGTTGATAACTACTTTGCTAGCTGTTCTTTTCAAAAGCCTTCTTGCTATTATGTTAGGTAGATGTTCCCCGGGGCGAATGAATGCATCAGCTTTTCGAGGCTGCATCTCTGAGGCCCTGTGGGCTCTCAAGCATTAAAAAAGAGACGTCATTGATGGGGTGATACTACAATAAAAAAATATATACCTATGTAAGTAAACATTATAGATTAAAATGTAATTTCAAATCTAAAGTCATCTAAACTATACTCATGATAATATGATAAAACATCTCTCCAACATACTGATTTACATTAATACAGCAAGAATTAGCTATAGTATTGAAAAAGAAGCTCAGTTTAAAATAAACTATGATAACTTGTTAGAGTAAAAGTGATAATATTGTTGCTTTCATATTATTAAATATGTAATTCGTTAACATTTTAGGAAAAAATTGTCCATTAAAACTGGAGGGATACAAACGCACTTGATCTTCCACACACTTCCGAGTAACACTGTGACTACCAGAAATATTCAGGGAGAAAGTGAATATTCGTGCTGCCCTAAGTGCTTTCATGTCTTTAAACGTGATCCTTTCAAATTGAGTCATCCATTGCTCAAAATAACAACGATTGCTCTCTACAAAGTTATGTCCAGAACTCGCGTTTTACTTTCTTGAGGTGAAAAAAAGCTAAACTACATTTATTGGATATAATTTAGGTCCATATA
>CP045907.1:7582609-7610475 GCA_013387185.1 Caligus rogercresseyi
ATGTTATTGTTACAAATATTGGTCATTATTACACAAAATAAATCGTAGATGCTTGATGACAATACCTAAAAAATTAGCATATAGCTGTTGAAACGAAAGGGTTGTAAATGAATTATTTTTACAGAAACATTTAATGAGTAATGTCCTACGATCGTATACTAAAAACTTTTACTAATATATATATAATATTAGAAATTATTAAATAAATACGCTTTCTTTGGAAAATTGAAGGACTGACAAAAAACAATCTCAAGGACTGACGGTCCTAAGGACCGATCCAAAGACAGTACTAAAGACCGATAGGACCGGTCCTAAGACTGAACCGAACCGAATAATTGGGACCGACACAACACTATTGCTCATGCATTTAAAATGTAGAACATAATATTTAAAAAAATATTTATTTTTGATAGTAATAAAATACATACAAAATGGTTTTTCTAATATGTAGGTAAGTAGATTCATTTGAATATGCAAATGGAAAATATGTATAAATATTCAAATAGGCATTTATTCCTTAAATTATATCCAACACAATTACACAACATTGCTACATATTGCCCTACTAAAAACACATACTTTTTCAAAGAACTTCTCCCTTTATTTTTGAGAGGTTTCATTTGTACTGCTGTTGTTTATAAATTGGTATATATGTACATATATAGACTCCGAGAAAATGTTAATTTATTTGTAAGATATACAAAAGGCATTATGTGTGTCATATCTGATTTACGTATTAAAAGATGACCTCCTTCTCATGAAGTAATCGGTGCCTGATGATGCCATTTGAAGGGTGTTCAGAAAAAATGGATTAGGAATAGAACTAAGTATTGAAAATTGCTATTTCTAACCATGGAGTCAAGAAAGAAACAACAAAGAAAGAATATACAATTTAATTTTATGTGCCAAATCTATTTTATGAAAATTAAGATGTGAAAATAAACGTATTTAAAAATAACTTAAAAACATCAACATGAGTTCTTTTTCCTTCTTAAAACTATAGAAGAACCCTAGTAAGAGCTGTTATTAAAAAAATGGCTGGTGCGTCAGCACTTATGTTCGTTTATTGGCACTAAATATTATTTGATGAAAAATGTTTATAAAATAACAAACTCATAAATTAATAATATCTAAATTTTGTAAAAATAATTTAAAAAATATTAATAGCAAAAAGTTTTGTTTCATAACGGAACCTTTGAACGCAATTTGGGGGGGGTAAGGAGACGGGTCAAACCAAATCCATTTTTCTACGATCATTTAATTTATTATGACCTAACTTTTGCGGGAGAATAAAGTTTGATATCTCAATATTAGGTTTCTATAATACCCCTAACGAATAGGTCATGGCCATAGAGTGCCGAAGTCACGTATGATAGCGCTGAATATCGAGGTATTTGTTCGCTCTTCGTTGTTGGAGGAAAAGAGCGAGTGAGACATTTATAATTCTATAAGCAAACGGACTATTATATATATTGTGTACAATATTTAATAGGTTATTTATAAAAACAAAATAATACTAAAACATTTTTTATTTTCCTAATTTCGACACTAATAAATTTAGTTTCAATACGACCAAATTTTTTTTTTGCCAAAGTAAACCCAAAGACACTTATTCCGTTGTTTACTTTCAACTATTTTCTGACCATTCAAAACCCTCCATTCCTTAATGGTAGACATATCTGGATATAAGCTGAGATCATCAGTTAAGTACTTATTCACTAAGTCAGCTGAAGTAAATACAAATGTCGACATTACGTCCATTTACGTTTCGAATATTACGACTCCTATGATATCTCTTCCAATCACCATATTTTCTTATATTTCAAATAAATATATTTTTAGGTTCTCCAATGAATGCGGAATTAAGTAAAGAAATGGGCCCTTGAAATGCCTTCTGCCTGGATCGTTTGGAGGAAAGACCCATGAAGATTAAACTTGGTCATCCTATAACGGGAATGTTTCGGAAAGTATTGATCTAAACGGCTATAACAAATAAATAATATTTTAGGACAAAATTTATTTTTTTAAAGTATGTTTCATAATTGACTATCAGAGTAAATACGAAATCTGTAGAGTTATCTATGTATGTCGCATTACATTTACTTCAGCATAAATAACATGATATTTATAAATGAGTTGTATAAGCATTTTAATTTGCTAACATTTTTCCAGACATTGTTTGTAATGTTTTTATCAAAATACAATTTGAAGAGGATTAATGCATGCTCTCTGCATGGATACGGGTGTATTTTACTCGTTTAATTAACAGAACACTATTATTATACAGTAATCCCTCGTTTATCGCGGAGGTTACGTTCCGAAAATGACCCCGCGATTAGTGAAATCTGCGAAATAGAAAACTTATACTTTATTAACATATATATAAATTATATATATATATATATATACAGGGCTGTGCAGGTAAATTTGGAACAAGTTTATGGCCTCCAGGATCAATAAGGAGAGGGTCTAGAGAAATATTTATTAAACAAAAAATACACATTAGACAATTATGGTCAACTTTTATTCAATGTGTTCTCCTCCAGCTTCCACCACAGTCTCCACACGGGACCTGAATGCCCTCACTGACCTGGACACCTCCGCAGCCTCCAAGGACATGGCCACAGACGTGATGGACGACTTAAGGGCCTCCACAGAGTTGTGGTGGGTCGCACAGGCCTCCCCCTCCAACTTCCCCTACAGGTAGTAGTCACAAGGGTTGAGATCTGGGGAGTTGGAGGGCCAGGTCTGAGGATCCCAGAAGTGAGGCCGTTTTCCTTGAGCCATGCCTGCACAGTCTTGGCCTTGTGGGCGGGGGCAGAGTCCTGCTGAAAGGTGTACTTCCTCCCAGAGGCCACAGTGTCTATCCAAGGCTTGACCACGTTACTGAGGACCTCCAAGTACACCTCCTGGTTGACCTTTTGCTTGGGCTCAAAGAAGTGTGGCGGCATGACGTGGCCCTCATTGCTGATGACACCCAGGACCATCACTGCAGCCGGGTTCTTTGTCCTGAAGACCATGGGGACCTCAGAAGCCTCCCTACAGATCCACCTGTCATTCTGCCTGTTCCTCTTTTTGTCCAAAGTCCATCACGTCTGTGGCCATGTCCTTGGAGGCTGCAGAGGTGTCCAGGTCAGTGAGGGCATTCAGGTCCCGTGTGGAGACTGTGGTGGAAGCTGGAGGAGGACACATTGAATAAAAGTTGACCATAATTGTCTAATGTGTATTTTTTGTTTAATAAATATTTCTCTAGAACATCTCCTTATTGATCCTGGAGGCCATAAACTTGTTCCAAATTTACCTGCACGGGGCTGTATATAAATAAAGAAAACTTTTTTTACAATTAGCACTATTACATGTATACAGGTAATATTAATAATATTGAAATCCGCGAAATAGCGAATCCGCGATAAATGAACCGCGAAGTGGTGAGGGATCACTGTATATGAAACTTTGTTTGTTTATTTATTTATATTTATTATTATCATCCACGATAGACATACACACGAAAATATGAAACTTATTAACACAATAATAATAACTTCCAAACATTTTCAAGGTATACAAAAGAATTTACCATTTTCTAATTACCATGAGTGACCCATCAGGTAGAAATCAAGTTTATATGTTATTTTCGATATAATAATACTATATAATATCGATAATCTTATATAAGAATTTTCTTTTTTGTAGGTATTAAAGAAACAAGAATTCCATGAATAGAGGCTGAAAAATACAAATTTATTAATGAAGTTTTCATGTAAATTCAAAGAAATGAGCTGACTTATATTTGAAGGACAAGAAGTGAATGTTGATTCCGTGTTCGACCATGCAAAACTTATGGTTAACTAATATAAGGAGATTGTTATAATGATAAAATCAAAACTTTTAATATTTAGAATTCAAGCTAATCAATTATGACAAATGTAAGTCATTGTGTTCATTTTATACTATATATTTATATATATTATTCTATAACTATCAGTAGCCACAAAGGCTAGAGATATGTTAACTCTCAAATAAATCAGACCATAACAACAACTCTAAATTCTCTATAATGGTATACTTATTATTTATACAAAATAGATTAAAAATATAATAAATTATGATTATTACTTTTTTTCTAAGAAATAAATTATTTTTAATGTTAGGATCCACAGCTGTACATCAAGGCTTACCATAAAGCAAAATATGTTTTTTTACATTCTTCATTAGACCCTGCATTTAAATGCATGTAACATATGTAATTGCGATTCCTATAAATCAGGTTGGTAATTATGCTTATTATTTATTCAATGATTATTATTACCAGCCGTTTATTCCAATAAATTGAAGTACTCGCAGTAAATCCCTCTAATAAGCCTTTCCCTACAAAATAAAAGATGAATGAAACTATGTTTGTTAAAATGATTTATTAAAGTCTTTGGTATTTAACAAAAATAAATCTAAGATTATTATAAGATCTAAGAATAGGGTTTAAAAATTTCTAGTTGATGTTTAATAAATGTACTCAGCTGTGAGAGAATATTGGTACACTTATCAATTCACTTGATTTTCTCGACTATATCCATAGTCGAGAAAATCAAGATTATAATTTCCTTCTCATATTTAGATATATCGCTACGAATATCAGATATTATACAATCAGATGTGATACTCGGTAGCTTTCTCAAACAAAAGATATCGGTAAGGGTAGAATAAATCTACTGTCAGCACTACCGATCAACCAAAATACTGGTTAAGAATTGGTAGTCTCCGTTCTGGGGTTTAGCATACCTATATAACAGCCAGATTAAGATACTTCGTGAATATCAGGAGAAATGCATTTTAGTGGTTAATTCAGTTAAAACAACAATTGGGAGTGCCGTGTGCGTTAAGGAGTGTTCAACATTCAATCTTGGGGAACAGGTTCGAATTCCGAGAGAGGTTGATTATGTTTGGTGCACTTCGTTGATAAGATCCTAGGTTCGATAGGTTAATTTTAATGCTACAATGCTTATTTATATCCAGTCGGATGCAATTCTGTCGAACCATATTTATTAAAAAACACAACAACCAAGAAAACAATATTTTAATGGCTGCCAGCATACTTAAACAATGAATTCATGCACTTTTTTGCTTCTATGGCTCCATTGAATTGCATCCTTGTGTTTATGAATACGCATAAAAGTAATCTAATTAGTCCATCGAAATTGACTTTGAAATTTAAGAATGTGTCGGTACTACTTGACTCTAAGTCAATCTTTCTATCACATGCCTAAATACACAATAACTGGACGTACACTTTGAATTAAATAAATAAGGGGGGAAATATTTCAAAAAAATCTGATTGGAGTCATCTTAAGCGTATTTATGTCAAAGAGCAATGAATATATTATTGAAGTCGATAAAGGTAGAAGATAACAGACTTGTTGATGTTCGCAAAAAATTGTCGTTCGTTTGTCGTTCACCAAAAGTTATCGTTCGTTCGTAGTTCATCGTATGTTTTAAGATTGAATCGATCGTCGTTCATCTTTTGTTTGTCGTTCGTCATTCTGAAAAAATGACGAAGTTATTTTTTTAGAAAGGAAATTTTTCCCTCGTCTTTCTAAAAAAAAGTGATGACTTTTTTAGCAAGGAAATTTTTCCCTTCTAAAGGAAAAATATTTGTCTTTTTTTTTGGTGCCAAAAACGAACGACGAACGATAGGAACTTTTTGTTGTCGTTCGTCAATTCTTTGTCGTTCGCGAACGACGAATGATTATAAATAAACGACATATCAACAAGACATGAATATAAAGATTTATTCATATTCTTTGAAGATACATTTGGTGTTTTTAAGGATGACATTTTATCTCAAAGTTTGTGTTTTCACCTCAAGAGCCACGAGTGAAGCTGAAGCAT
This sequence comes from Caligus rogercresseyi, assembly GCA_013387185.1. Taxonomy (NCBI): domain Eukaryota; kingdom Metazoa; phylum Arthropoda; class Copepoda; order Siphonostomatoida; family Caligidae; genus Caligus; species Caligus rogercresseyi. Next base: position 7,588,493 of record CP045907.1, read on the forward strand.
TATTTCATATTTTAAAAAAGTCTATTTAAATTTAATTTATATACAATTTCAACCAATCACTTTCCAGAAAAAGTATCCGTTTGTTATCCTTTAATATATCCCTCCCCCCACTTCATTCTCATGAGCCACCATGAAACATCATCATTTTGTAGACATTTTGAGAGTCAGGAGACTTGGCTGAACAGCTAGTAGCTAATCTAACATATTCCTCCATTTTGGATCTTAATTAAACTTCCTTCCTTAGATGGAAGAAGTGTTGTTCGTATTTCCTGGTCACAACTTTTCTTTCTTTCGCTCTCTTCTTTGATCAGAACATCGAAAAAAGCAAATTGTATTATTATTATTATTACTATTTCCATGTTTCTTTTGCCACGCGACCATGAGGGGAAGAAATATTTGGGGGATGGGATTCCTACCCAAAGGGGGAAGGAAGGAAAGTGTCAAAATGTACTACGTTGACAACAACCAGAAGTATATAATGTGTGACCCGACAGCTAAAAATGGTACATATGTGGCACATGAATTAAGTGCCACTGGAGTAATGCTGTGGAGTTATACGATGGACTTGGTGTCTTACAACGTGTCTTATTCTTCTGTGAGCCGTCATATTACCCTATCAAAGATCCATTACTATTGCCGTTTTCATACCCGCCATGTGATATTAGGGAGAAGTGACCGAGGAAAATAATGTCTAGAAAAGATAACCCCCCCAAAAAATGGACCAGGACCCAAGATAGATAAGGAAAATGATGATGCATGAAAAAATGGCAAAATAAATCGTTGACATCTAATACCAACAACAACGAGGAATTCATTTATCTATAATTGCAAAAAAAATTAATTTTTTGTCATTATTTACTCAATTTATCAAGAAACCGTATTTGATCAATACTTAGCTGTATTCCCCTGAAATACTTGCTTACCCATGCATTTGACCATTTTTACCATCAGTCATCACTTGCCTTTTCTATCTAGTGTTACAATAACAATCTCACCGCCATCTGCGTAAATGTAAAACACATTAAAAGACACGTCGATAATGATAAAATATAATAATAATACAAGCCAATAATAATAACACGTTTTCTTGATACGCTTCCTATCCGTGAACGCCCGTGACGTAGTCTCTATAATCTTTAGGCGTCATAAGTGAATATGCTTGTAATTTTCATCTGAGGAGCTCTTGAATTCCCTCGTTGGGAACCCCGTCAAGAAAACAATCAAATTAAATATTGATATATAGATGCAGGAATAATTACAGTTTATTGGAACTACTTATATTTTATTAACCATCATTGAGTTGCTAAAAGATAGAATCTAATTACGAAATATTTGGCCATTATTCTAACCGCCCTTTCATCATTGTCTGAATCTATTTAACATGACGTCAAAATGCGGCAAATACTATTTTTAAAACGTTGCTTTTGGTAAGCATGCCAGGAGTAATTATATGCTTTACATTTAACATTTAGTTTAGTACTGGCCTAAATCAAAATAAAGTTGATCAACATCTATAATAATATTTGCTACATTATGACGTCATGTTCAATAACACACAAATAGTGAACAAGGAGTCACAGAGGAGAATCAAGGATCCGACTATTCTGTATATAGCGAACAAGGAGACACTTATTATTAATTACACGCTACTGGCTTTGTCAAAATAGATTTGCACCTACGAGCAAATTGAATGCTCATTGTGACGTCATGTTTAAAATCGAGGGCAAGCTTTATTAGTATTAATAAAAAACCCAGTATGTATTAAACTTTTTTTCATTGTACGAAAACATAGTTGATTTCTAGCTGACTCATCACATATGTGTACACTTTACATACGAAGAGGATATGATAATCATCGGAGAACAACGACGTGACGCAATCATGAAAATGTTATTAGGTTTTTTATATTGATGAGTCTGCGCCTCTTTTCAAAGGAAGTTGACTACTATCTGTTCAATCTTTCCTAATGCAATTATCATCTCATTCTTTCTTTTTATATTTTACCGTACATTAAGTGTGTAACACGTTATGCCATGGGGTGTGGATTAAAAAAATGGTCCCCTTCCCCTCTTATACATTAGGGGGAACTGGGGGCATTGGTGATGTATCATATATAAAAGACAACCCTATTGATTGGATTTCCTCTAATGGTGGATGCATTTATTTACTATGACGTCAGAGATGAAGTATGTTGAATGTCAAGTTTAAACTATTACATGGAAGGGAAGCTTTTTATTCGCGCGTCGGGAAATCAATACGTAAGCAGGAATATCAATTCTACTTATGTGTTTATATATGTAGTCCATAGAGATATAAAGATATAGAGAACTGATTCCCTTCATAGCAGAGAAACAGCGTTCTATTGTTACCGTGTGTCCACTATAAACAAAGTAATTGATACTACGTCATCGTAAGCTGATCATACAGATAGAATCATAGAGATATAAACATAACACAATGACGTATTTTTCTTCCTCCAATAGCAGAGAAACATCGTCGTTCAACTGTATTCTTGACACAATGACGTATTTCTCTAACGAGTCCAATGAGCTCTCTATATCTTTATATCTCTATGATGTAGTCGTCTAGCAAGTTTAAATGGATTTTTGTGAAAATGAGGTACCATCACCATAATATGTTGGTAACATTTTTACTTCGTTTGTATTAGTAAAATATTTCGATTAGTTGAATATAGGCTCCGAATATTGCTAATTATTTATTATAATTAAAAACTGTTAAAGAATAAATCCCTTATCGCAATGAAAAAAGGGACTATCTTTGAGGGATCATATCGGGGCAATGTGGAACGAATCCTATAACAAATAAGTCCAATAGAAAGCAAATCATTCTAACTTATCGAAGTAAAAATGGCATTCATGGGTAAAAACGTGTGTCACTGGTCTTAAAATGCTTCTGAAAAGTTTGGCCGTCATTTTTATGAAGTAAAGACTTGCGTTTTCTCATTTTCACTATTTTCATTTAAAATTGCTTTCTTCTGGACCACCAACTCATATATTATGTATATTTTATTTTTTGTTGTTTAATTGTGTTATGTTCTTATAAATTAAAATATGCAATATAAAACTATAAAGTATAGCGAGAGACATACAATGAAATTATTACGGAATCCACATATGCACCTCTTCAAAGAAGATGAGCACGAATCATATTAATAGAGTAGTTGGTATTATGGAATATGGCAACGCTTTACTCGTGGCTGTTGAGGTGTGAACATCATCTACTTGGAGCTAAGTGCTTTTTTCAAAGGCCCATATGCCGAATCGTTTGCTTTGATTAGTACTGTGGCGTCACGGAACATTCCATGCAGACCTCACCCAACCTTTAGTTTATGTATGTTTGTATGATGTCACAAAGAGACAAATAAACATTGATCCACATTGGTGACCCCGACTTTTTTTTGGCGAATTTTATTTCATTTTGTATGCTTATTTTATTTATATTTTTTATTTTATTGCATTTTAATTGTATGCTTTGATAAATTAATTATTTTATTTTAACTTGAGGGGGGAGTAGTGTGGCGTCACGGAACATTCCATGCAGACCTCACCCAACCTTTAGTTTATGTATGTTTGTATGATGTCACAAAGAGACAAATAAACATTGAATCCACAGTACTATGGTATCACCTTTTAATATTAACTAAATAAAGCAACTATTTGCACTCACTAAAATAATAGATATTTGTGTCTTTTAAATCTTCATGTACGATATACTGACTCTTAACGTTTTTATTTTTTTCCTAGTCTTTAATCAACTGAGGAATTTTCAATTCCACGATGTCAAAATCAAAGTCGTCCAATATCACTTTTATTAATTAAATCAAGTCTTAGCAGTCAAGTAAGTTTTTTGAATGATCATTAATGATAGATCCTTGCACTGATTATAAGACGTACAAAAAGAAGGAAAATAATTGTTTATTATGAAGTTGTTGGGACCTAAAAGCAAAGCAAATTTAAGAATTCATGTCAAATACTTGACCTCGGCCAAATAATTATTTTAGGGAGAGCTTTCATTCTGTAATAGCATTTTGTATTAATATTATTGACATTGAATGTTTGTCTTGGGAGATTAATTATTAATGACATATTTGATGGACTCATGTGCAGGCTAACATACTATCCAAGCAAATGGAACAGTCGAATCAACGGTTGGATGGTAAAAATGTATCTTTTTATACGTTTTTTTGCCTTCTTTATTACCTTTTAGTGCCAAATTATTATTTTATTTTTACTACATGTGAATATATATATATATTTAGCAAAACGTGTTTTTCATTTAAACGCACCGTTATGGAGAAATCTAATTGGATCATTTTGATCCCCATAACTATACGTGATAATTTAATTATTTAAATTAGTTGTATAGGGATGACATCTAGTGGAAATAAAGGAAATCAATATTACGTGACAGCACATGACCAACTGCTCGTGATATTTATGTGTATTTACATATTAAATACATCGGCACTAATGGGTTTAGCTGATCCATATTTCCTATATTTATTTATATTAATTGAATATGTATAAAATATCCGGCTACCTTTTCTCTCTCTTTCTCTCTCCAAGTAATTGATTATTATAGAACTAATGTAGGTTAGGGCGTAAAGTATGTGGACATGTCCTAGTTCTCCTTCTTTTTTTTACAGCGAAAACAAACAAATAAATAATCTCCTTGGTGATTAGGAGAAAAGGGATAAAGACACTTCTTTCTTCAAAAGAAAACTAGACAAATACCCAACTCCTTCAACCCTGAAGAATGTGGCAAATCTATCGTTAACCTCTTCCTTTTGTTTTTACACAAGCATCCAAATTGGGAAAATGAGTTATTGACATCTTGGACAATTTATGACCATAGATATATCAAAACATAGAGGCCTTCAATAATAGAGTTATATTTTGATAATATTTTTATAGTAATGATTGACACAAGGAGACGTAGATCTGAAACTCCTCCGACCATGCGACCCATCGGTGACCTCAACGGAGTCCCGATAGCGAGAATGGAGGAGGTTGTGGCAGGCCCAGGTTGCGAGCCACAGGAGGAGGGCCTACTTTGGATTCATCAGGAACAGGAGAGAAGTCAAAAGAAGTGGGTTCGAACCCAAAGTTGATGTGGGAGGCGAGCCAGACCTTCACATGCAGGATAGTTCCTATTCCATGCGGGCACATTCCGTTCTGAGTTTGGTTAGGGCGAGACGCGGGGGAAAACTGTAATGCTTGGTAATGTACGTCAGATTGAAGTCCGGAGGGAAGATATAATAGGATGCAGTATGGATATCTTTATTATAGGGTAGATGTAGTAAGGAAATGACGTAGAGGGAGACAGGGTCCCAGCCGTTGCATGTTGACCAGTATATATACATAAAAGAGGAGATTAACAAACTAATCAATAGTACTTCATAATTGAAGATTTTGTGATAACTGTTTTATGTGTTTAATTCCATTGTTTATCCTAATATATGTATCATATGGAATGCCGAAGCAATCTATGGTAGAGCTCAACACCCCATGGTTTCATAATGTATAAACTTAGGTTCCAAAATATTTTTCGTGTGACGTCACGTCTGCCAGAATACATAAACAAATCACATTTATCATATATAATAAGTATTAAATCCCTACTCAAATTATCATTAATGCATCTTATTCTTACAAAAAATGGCTTCAATGAATAAAAAGCAAAAAGACAGCGTGCAGTTGCGGTTTGTCCTTCATTGGATCCCAATGCTCATAATGTATTATACCACTCGTTCCCAACCAACATCAAAAAGAGAAAAACTTGGACCATCGCATACAAAAGAGGAGATTCGAATGATGGCCCAATTGATACGGACGAGGAACAGTGTGTACAAGCAAATCGTGGACAAATATGTGCCCCTCAATCATGGTCAACTTCTGACTGAACCTTAAGGATCGAAATATCCACCATTAGTAACTTTTACGAGTGTGTCCTAATTGTGTCTATATTTCTAAGTGGCTGCCCTCTGCCTCAATCATGGCCTCCAAACGGGGTCTGAAGGCAGCGCAGACCTTGACCACGTAGTCCACGGACATGTTGGTTCACTCCTCGTCAACGGTGGACTTTAGGTTTGCCACATTGGGATGGGGTTTGCTGCAAGCCTTCCTTTCCAGAATGCCCTAGATCCCATAGTCCAGAGATGAACATTCTGGTGAAGAAAGTGGCTACATTCCCCATGACCAGAAGTTGGCCAAGTTATCACTGCACCACTTCTGGGTTTTGATGGCCTTATGTCCTAGTGCACTATCTTGCTGGAAAGTATAATTGCCCTCAGGGTAGGTGTAGTCCATCAGGGCTTGAGTACTGTCTTGAGGACATCCAGGTACTCATTGGTCCCCACCTTGAGGCCAGAAGGGGGGCATGGACTTGCCGTCGCTGGCCACCATGCCTAACATTATGGCATCCTGGGGTGCTTATTGGCATTGATTATAGGGATCATACTGACACAGGTAGCTAGGTAACGGTTGTTTCTGGCATTTCTGGCCATGTCCAAAATAATAAATTTGCTAAATTCGTGTATTCTCCAAATAAAAAATGATAAAATCGCCTTCAAGAGCAAAAAGCTAGAAAAAAGTTTAGGAGAGAGGCGAAAAATGAAGCAGTGGATTAATTAAATGCTCCAATAAATTATATACTTTTTTCTAAACATGTCTTTGTAATGATATTTATGTAATATATGATTATAATAATATTTAGTTTTGTTATAATTTATTTCGTTGGTTTTTATGTATTTTTATCATATAATGATTGAAGAGTTTGCTTTTTTATGAAATATTTTGGACAATTTCAGCAACTTTAAAACATCAAAAATTTATGAGTATTCACAAATGTAATCTTTTATAATAGAATTGTGATAATTAATTCCTCTATGATCTAATTAAACGCTAAATTAGATTATACTTAACATATTTTACTTATAAAATAGACCCTCTTTTGGCATATGTGACGTCATGCTCATGAAGTAGTTGCGTGGCGGTGTATGTTGTTTTACTTTCATTGGTTAAAAGCGTTCTACCTTACTTTTAACTTATCTTGGTAGAGCTGAAATTCGGGGTATTTGATAGCTCTCCATTGTTGAGGAAAAACAGCAATAGAAGGAACTGAAGAATGAGTGAGACTTCATATATATTAATATTTTTCTCCGTGAAATAGGGAGTGCAATGATGTCACATGCAAAGCTGCGACACCCGAATGTAAATCGGTATATAGAACTGGAAGCGTTGTTGCCATGTGTGAAGAAGTTGAACTTTGCAAAATAAATAAACAGCTCCGGAGCTGAAAGCGCATTTAATATCGGACAACGTATAACAAAAGACAGTTAAGGAAATAATTTGTTTGCCTTTGCCTTCCAATTCCTTCAAAATCCGAGTGCATAACTGATTTATATAAAATAACATGTATTAAATTTCAAATAATCTCTTTAAAAAATATAACAAATTATGTACTTAATTGTCTTTTGTTATAATTGTCCGATACTAAATGCAAATGAAGAAGTCACAGAGCAGATATATAAATAATTTTCTCTTTCTTTCTTATCTACCGCATCGATCGATATTCGGTAGATATATAATAAAATATACCGAACACCGAATCGGCGGTACCGAATCCCAGCTTTGGTCACATGATAAAAAAGGAAGTCGTATTGTCTCTTTAGTTATTTTTTTGCCACTATCAATCCCTCAACAACGGAGAGCTAACAAATACTCCGGTATTCAGTGTTACCATACGTTGCTTCAGCACTGTATATTCTCTATGATATGTATAGAAGACCTGTTTGTTTTGAGCCTCCTTCCCCGACAGCTGACAAACTCACATATTTCTCTGAATAGGCTCTCTATGTTTTATATATTTATGTATACTATCATATATGACCCTACATATCCTTTGACGTATTAAACTGCTGCTTAGATGTCTATCATCAGTAAAGAAGGACAGGAGTCCCAGAAAAGTTCTGAAGGAGTATAGAGATTAGGACACATGAACGCTGTAATCATATAATTTAATATCACATGCATAGAGATATAAAGATTGTAGAGGATTATTCCCTTCAATAGAAGAGAAACATCGTCGTTCAGCTGTCGCCTGTGTCCAAACTAAACAAAGCAATGTGTACTACGTCATCGTAAGCTGATCATAGAGATATAAATATTAGTTTATAGTGGGCAATATGACATATTCCTCTGAAGAATCCAATAAGCTCTTTATGTCTTTATACATATATCTATGATCACATGTCGTTAAAGACGACACTATTGTCTATTACCTAACAAGAAGATATGCAGTATCAAAAAAAACAAATAATGTTGTTGTTCAATAATACATTTGTATAAAAATGTTCATATTTTTTAACGGTTATGACAATTATCAATGATATGACAGTCAACAATTGAAGATTCTTAAAAGGATTTAACAGAGCTTCCACTAGGGAATAATGAAATATACGTCTATTTTTATCAAACATAGAGCAATTTTTATTACAAAAAACAAACAAGTTTCATAATTATGCGATAGAAATATCACTCGAAGTGGACCATCCTTTGCAAATGCAGCTGATAGGCACGGTTTCCTAGGAAATGCAAGTCCGTGCAATCCCATTTAATATCAACATTCATTGCAAAGTCCACACAAAGTGAGAGATCTCACACAATTTTGGTATACTTTCACCATACTGATGAAGTATGTATTGTTCAAAACAATGATGGTAGTGATGTCTTAAGTCTAACATTTAGAAAACTGTAACACCCTCCTTACATTGGAGACTCATATCTCAAGTCAGAGAAAAGGAATTCATCTCTAAAAAATACTATTTGTCTCTTCCTCAGTGGCTTACGTCCATGACGTCATTGGCGAATCCTAATGAGTTGACTTTTCCTACCCCACTTGACAATATTAGTAAATAAAAACCCGCACAGACTCAAGAAAAAAGATGTTTATATTGTTTGCTCATATCTGTCGATAAAGGATCATCACTCTGAATATCGGACGTAGAAAAATAATAAAACAATACAATGCAATGAACTAAACCGTGTTGATTGGTGAGTTTACCAAACAACCATTTTTGCTTTACCTATTATTTCTCATACTTATATACAGCTCATGGACAATGCTCTACAAATGAGGTTGCTTTTAGACAAATGATAGAAGGAGACATTTGCTTTTAAAGGATATATACAAAAACAAACAAGACCCTCCCGTCTAACCCTCCCCATAACCTCTTACTTTTCCCCCTTCCTCCCTACATAAGTCTGGCTGGATATTGGTTTTCCAACGTAAATATTTATTTATTTTATTTTCAAGGAAGAGGGGATGGAGTTTATAGACACAGAGGTAGTGAGAGCTGAAAGAAAGTGGGAGGGTTGAAATTCACTTTTAACCCTTTTCTTCCACCAAATTGGATTCCTCTTTTACCTCTCCCTTAATGAAGAAAACGTGTCGGAATCATCAGGAAGGAAGGGGGGTGTGTGTGATTGCATTCCCATCTCGGGTTTCTTCTTTGTTTTATGCCCCCAGTACCTCAGGTAATGAGATAATAGTTTTATAGCCAAATCCCATAAGTATAGCTAAAGATATCAAAGGACTTTCTGCTTTCGACTTAGGACACGCTTCGTCTTTGAAACTTTATCGAAGAGAAATGATTATAAATTTAATATTCAAAGTATTGCCCATCATTAGTCACATATTTTTTCCATTTTTCTGGCAATTACCTTTATGAAAAATTCGACTGGTTTGGGGGCTATCCAATCATCGATTAATTTTTTTAATTTCATAGTAATAACCGAGGTGTTAGTCAGCCAAATCATGTTCCTTGGATCGGAAGAGATAGTAATCGGATGGCGCAAGGTCTGGACTATAAGGCGGGTGCGGTAGAACTTCCCATTTGAGCGTTTCTAAGTATGTTTTAACCGGCGCCGCAACATGTTGCCCAGCATTGTCAAGTCACAAAATATCTTCGTCTTGCCTATCGCGTATTGCGGTCTTTTTTTAGTGCTCGGCTCAAACGCATCAATTGTCGTCGTTAGACTTTCCTTGTAATCGTTTTACCGGTTGCAGTAGCTCATAATATACCCCACCAACTGGTCCCACAACATAACCTACAGCCCGTGAATATTATGAACGGTCGTCGATGTGGTGGTATGATTCATACGTTGCCCAACACTTTTGAATCATTGTAACGGACCCACTTTTTATCGCCAGTAATGATTCGATTTAAAAAACCTTTTCTTTTGTGTCGATGGAGCAGTTCTTCGGAAGTGAAAAAAAACGGCGTTCGACATCTCTTGGCTTCAATTCATGCAGCAGTCAATGAAATAGTTGATTCATCAACTCTCAGTGTTTCTACAAGTTGTTCTTACGTTTGCACCGGATCTTGATTGAACAATTCCTCCAATTCTGCATCTTCCAATTTCTTCACCATTCAAGTCAAAATTGCCACTTTTAAACCGTGTAAACCACTTCTGGCACGTTTGCTCAGCTAGAGCATGTTCGCCATACACTTCCACCAAAATTACGGTCACTTTCGGTTGCCTTTGTCTTCAGATTGAAGTGATGAAGAAATACTCCACGCAAAAACACTTGTTATGTCGACAAAAGTCGACATTTCTGTGTAAGTAAAAATTATATTGGTACGCTTCAGCTAAATGACACATACTGATTCTGAAAAATATGACAGATAAATCAAACACATATATGGACAGGTAAATCAAAGGAATAAGAATCAAGTTAAGCTATCTGTTAGAAAGCTGCACGATGTATTTATATATATAATATATACCATAATATATATATATATATATATATATATATATATATATATATATATATATTGGTGAGTAAACAATAAATGAAGAATGATGCTTTCAAAAAGCAGATATGATTAAAAATAATCCATCCAGACTAAAGAAGCCAAACAGTTACTTTCCGAAATTATTTCACGTCAACAACCCACAAATTAAACATTGAGGATTGTTTCCTTCTCCGTTGAGTATTTAGTTATTAAATAGGTCGGTGTTTCAAAAGCACGAGTAAGGTAAGGAACTTATATATGGTGTAAAAGAAGGAAACGGAAGTATTTTTTTCTTCCAAAGAAATATTTTCTCTTTTTTAACAAGATTTAATTTATATTCTCTCTTCTTCAAATTTCTTTTGAATGCCTTAATTATGAATGAAATAAATTAGATTTTTTTGCTGCATTGTGTGTTTGAAAGATTGTTTAATTGTATGTATGTACATGGTAGGTTTTTTGCTTTCTTGTATTGTATGTATTAGTGGGTATCATAGGAAGCAAATTCATCAAAGGATTAAGCCTTGGCAAAACTTGCGTCTGTAAAAGGAAATAATCGTAAACTAATAGATTTTGGGTGTTCTTTCGTTCCCCTGTCTTTGCAATCAAAGTATTTTTACAAAGTAAAACTTTTTTGTTATTGACTAGTTATAAAACACTAAAAAGGCTACATCCCACTTTTGTAGCACAGGAAATGAACGTGCGATAGCCGTGTGCGTTAAGGCGTATCCATTCTCCAGGTTAGGGGTGCAGGTTCGAATACCGAGGGGGATGCTCATTATTGGTCTACCTCATTTATAGCTCTGAATGATATACCAGGACTCTCACTGGCAGGCTCAGGAGAGAGCACATACCCGTCCGGGACCTCCTGAAGTCGGTAGGGCTTCCATCCATCAACACCATGGCCGTGCGGTCGCAGCCATGGAGGAGTGGAAGCATTTTGGAGTAGGGACGGCGAAGAAGGGGGAGAAACCCACTTGACTCATGCTCTTCGAGACGAAAAATGAAAAGGGGGACCAGATCCGACGCCGCCGGAATCGTCCCCAACCCCCTCCTCTGGCAGACGATACCCTGGTATTTGCTGCAAGAACTGCCTGGAATAAAAGTCCACAGTTGCGACAGGCCAGGACGTGGAGAGCTGCCAGTGATGCAGCAATACTCTCGCCGGGGATGGCACGTAGGTTACTCCGATTCAAGGCATGTTTTCCCTAAAAATCGATGTGGTTTTTTGTTTATATTTGATATATTCATCTATATATATCACGTGTACGTATTAGTTTGGTTTTATTGATTTCAAATCTATATAAATTTAGGACAATTTATTCGGGCAAATATAACGGATTACACACACCGATCCTAGGTTCGATGGACAGATTTCATGCTATAATGCTTATTTATATCCTTTCGATGCAATTCTAAAGGTCTTACGCGACAACCTTTGTATTAACAACAGCGCCCTCTATAACTACTATGACGAAGGACAACACGCCTTTTTCTTGAAGGTGATGAGTTGAAAGAAAAGGAATAAGCCCAATAAACCAAGTTGCTATTATAAAATGAGGTGTCCTTTTACTTCGTGGCAATTGAAGAATGATTACCAACTCAGGGATAAGACTATTATCCTTAAGAACAAGTCTCTTCTCATGGATCTCGATCCATTATACATATTTGCAAATCCTTTGAATGGACTCCTCCAATATCTACTATTAGTATTAATATAAACAACTCCTTGCATTCAGGGATATATTGATTATTATCTAACTTTCGTCATCATATCTGACGATAAATAATAAACACTCGACGTCAAGAAATAGAAAAATAAAGACAAATGGAGTTACAAAACAGAAAAAGTTATGTTTTGTTCGTAGGTGTGCAAGAACTACCATGTTCTTATTCCTATCTATGACTCTGGGAAAGAATATGGCAAAAGCTATACTGTCATTAGAATTTTTTACACAACTTTTCAAAACATTTTTATTATTTTGATATATAAGTAATATTTATAAAGCTTATTGCTGCAGTCAGGTAAAACCCAAAATTTTGAAAAACCCAACAAAAAACCGGTTAAAAAACCAGGGTTTTTAAACTGTTTTTTTCGAAATTCGGGTTTTTAATACACATTTATTAGTTATTAGCTATTAGCTAATTAATGGTGTATTGAAAAACCTAATTTCGAAAAAACCCCGGTAAAACCCGGTTTTTTAACCGGTTTTGTTTCGTTTTTTTTCTAAAATTTTGGGTTTTAGGTTTACCCTGGCTGCAGTAGATAGAAAATAAAAGCTTTGATTATCAGAAAAGATCCCTTCCCGGTCCCTGTTTTATAATGAAGCCATAAGAAGATTTTAAAGAAATTTAGAAAATACAAAATATACTTTTTATAGTATTTTTTTTCGTTTACTTTTTATCATTTCGGTTTTATATGCTTTTAATCATATATATTTTTAAGTTTGTTGTGCTAGGATGATAAAAATTTAAACTATAATGTTTACTAATGTATTTTTTACGCATTAGCATCTAATTACAAATACCTTGTACTTTGGTTATTGGTTATATTCCATGAACTCTGAAAAAAATGGCCAAAGTATCAGTTTATTTAAAAAAGTAAAATATAGATCTTTTACTTTTATTAGACTATCATATATATATATATATATATATTTTTTTTTTAAAAGTATATTTTCGGTGTTTTAAACCTTATTTTGTACCTTTATTTGTTGAAAAATTTATCTTTGTAAATATTTTAGTTAACAATGTTTTTAAAACACATATAAATAAATAAATTAAATGTATATATATAAATGAATAAATAATAATAATATAATGTATATTTAAAAAATAAATATATATATATATTTAAAAGGCATCAAGCACCATCTACGTATTTGTAAATATATTTTTAAAAATGTCTAAGCCAAATCCAATCATATCTATCATTTATTTTCTCAAATTATGAGTCGTTGATACCCACTAATTACAATATATTGGGAAGGGGGGAAAGGAAAAGAATTCATATTTGAGAATGCTTGTTCAAAAATATTTCTATAGTCAGATTTTTTTCCTGGGGAAAAGGATGTATACCATAATAACTAGCTAGAATTTGTGGGGAGGGGAGGACGGGATATTTATTTAATTATTTAATTTAAGCATGAATATAGCATAATGCTTTAACTCAGTACAATTGCTTGTTGAGTTGGAAAAAACCGTTTGCTACATTTTACCTTTTATACATTTAGCTGTCTTATAGATCTTTATTAACAGAATTATAAAATAATAAGCGTTGATAGAGATGTTAACAAATTATAAAGAGAATTATTAAGAGAATTGTCAAATAATAAGAGTTGATAGAGATATTTATGTTAACAAATAATAAGATTTAATATTTAACTAGCCTATGTTACCCGGAATTGCCCGGAATTTTCTGGGAATGTCTACTTTTATCTAAATTTTCTTGGCACCTTCAACTTATCCATAGGAAATATATAACTAAATGCTTAAGAGATACAAAAGACATCTCAAAACACCTCAAAACCATCCACAGAAAATTTGGTCTAAATCTAGCTTTTTTGAAAATTGCAAAAAAAAAATATTTTGGTGAATAAAATAAATGGATAATGCGATAATGAATTGTCTAAAGATCCACCACCACTACAACACTCCTGATCCATCAAAAATATTCACTGTAAATTTCGTCAAGATCTAATGAATCGTTTTGGGGAGTCAGGGACAAACGGAATTTTTATCTTATTTGTATAGATTGTCATGAAATGTGGTTTATTGAGCATTCTATAGAGATGATTAAAGTTTAATAGATAAGGGACATAGATCTATCAATAATTGAGAGGGAAGAGGTTGGTTTTTGGTAAGCTTTTAAATATCTACAATATAGTAAAATACACTTTTTTGTATTCTACATTTTCATATCTTTAAAAAAATAGAAAAAAGTTTGAGGTTTAAAAATAAAGTCGTTGTGTGTGATCCAATTTATTGGAAAATATTGAGTGTACCGTTTTTCCCCGTCATAAATAAACATATGGAAACGAATTTTCCGGGAAACACTAAATAGCCGAATACACTTAAACAGAAAACTTGTTACAAATGTTCTAACTTGATAATTTTTAAGAATTCGTTAAAAAAACTTTTTGGCAAATAAAATAAACTTGGTGATAATGAATTTTCTGGGAGTGCCCCATCAACACCATAAAAACACTCCCTGAGATCTTAAAATTCTTCACTAAAAATTTCGTCAAAATCTATTGAATTGTGAGGAAATCTGCGAAACGAAAACCAGTCAAAATACTTTTTTCATTAATATATATTAGTATTTAAATGTTTTCAAATAGTGCAAGAGGAAGTAAAACTATTTCAAATATAAATATGTACTTCAAAGATAAATTTATCCCTTTAGTGGCCAAAAAGTAATTCAATAATTTGAGAGGACCAATAATAGTCCACAAGATAAATGTCGTATGACTTATAGTGAAGCCACAGCATGGGCTATGCTCATCATATGGATCTCACCGACTTGGTAGTACTGAATTTCTAACCTTTGCAAACGGGGACAATTAATTAATTAAATGTGCCTTAGATTTTGAAACCAATTAAATAAAGCTTTCTAACTAGGTATATGTATATCTATTTAATTATTTCATTGCCACAGTTTTTTTCTTTTGGTGGGTCAGCAAACGGATTTATTGAAATGAAATACAACAAAATGGATCAAGTTCACTAATACCTTGATACTAATTAGGAGAATATATAGAGGACCATGGACTTTGGGGTAATGATTCATCAAAGCAATAGGGGCAGCAGCTGTGAGTATGCGTGAAATAGTATTCAAGGTCAGATGGTGTGTCTTGAAAAAGTTCTTTTTTTCTGTCGATAATGGATCATCTCACTCCGACTAAAAACGAAATATATAACAAACAGTGTAATCAGCTAAAAATTCAAGCTTATTGGTGAATTTACGAGAACAACCTTTTTGTTATCAATCGCGCAAAGATAGGACTCAAATCGTGAAGTTAGGAGTAAATCTTCTTGTTTATTTTGGACTATATTTGAAAATTATGCCAGCAATTTAATCAATAAAAAATATATATATATAATATATATATAATATATATGATATATATATATTGTATATGTATATAAGAGAAACGTGTGCATGTGTGCATTTTAATTTCACTGAGCATCACGGCCAAGCACCTTGACCAATCGAGTTGAAATTCAGCATGAAAATGCATTTGTCATCACTAGTAATTTTAAGATAAAAAATTGCATTTATGGACACATGGGGCTAAAAACTGCAAAAAAAATAGTTAGGAATAAATTTTTTTTTTTTGCAAATAAAATATCTTTTAAGCCTTTTATAAGAAGTTTCCTTGCCGTATGTTGGTATAGTATCTTCAACCACTTTAAAAAAAGCAATTGAATTGTATAGATCATAATTTTTAAAGGTTTTTTCTTCAATGAAATAAAGAAAAGAAAATAGTAACTATATTTCACAGTTTAGCCCGAACAACGTCGGGCACTTACAATTAGTTGTTTATACTTCATAACTTGATTGCATCTTTTTTCTTTTGGACAAAAAATTAGATTCCAAACACCAGTTTGGGATGACCATATCATCCAAGCATGTGATCTGTTAGAGAACTGAAAAATTTTGGTTAGTCCCAAAGGATCTTCTTCGAAAATAGCATCTGCCAGTGCACTTAGTTCGTCAATAGGCACCTGATGCTCAAAAGTGCGAGTGGCAGCATCTCGCTTGTCAGATACATAGATGCATCTCTACCACCTTAATCGATGCTACAGTTATACTCTTGTCAACATATTTGTGTTAAGACATTTCTTGTGGATTGTGAGGTGATTCCATCCAGCATTACGGCATGTCAAAGGTCATCCACCAGATGTTTATATGTGCTAACTAAAGCGAAGTCCTGAATTGCTGTTGAAGTGTAATTGGTTGATGATATAGCAAGGCAAAGAGGTTGTAAATTAGATAAGTAATCCAACTACCTTTATCACCTTGCCATTTTTAATTTAGATATGCAAAACACTGCTCTATAAACTCATGATAATCATCTCGTTTGTAGTACAGCACAGACAATGGGTTCAGCGTGCAACTTGCCTAGAAATTTTAACTCAACATATTCTGAAACGTAGTGGTTCAATGGAGAGCCCATTGTTTGTAGTCCATTTGTCTCGCAGACGCATAAACAATGCCCCATATGTGATCAGACCTCTATTCCTGATTACGTTTGAGAGAACATGTGACTGAAGAGGGACTGAAAACGCGGACAGATATATGACCATATATATATATATAATATATATATATATATATTTGTATATATTCTATATATTTGGCATGTATTAAACATTATACGGAAGCCAGAGGGTTTGAATTCAGGCTCATCTTGAATTTTTATTCTCCCCCCATCTCACCATATATTTTTAATTCTTTCACGCTTTTTCTTGTTTAAAATAAAGTTAAAAAAAGAAGCTCAGCAGAAGAATAACGTTGCAAGAGGGTACAAGACTAGGAGAGACGAAAAAAATGCTGTCTAGAAGTTCTTTCTTTTCCCCTGTCGTGTAAGTCCCCTTGGATGTTTCTTGTCTATTCTCTCTCTGTGGACTCCAAATTTAAGGAATTTGCTCTTCTTCTTATTGTTATTTTCTTCACACTTCAGATACAAATAATAACAAAGAAGAAAAAACAATAACCTAGGGAAAATAACTCTCACCTAAGCCAATTTGTATTCCATTCAACTTATTCAACCCCTTTTCCTTTTGACTGACTCAGGTTTTTTTCTTCTTATCTACGTAATTATTCTGGTGTCCAAGATAGTAGTAGGTTGGTTTAAACATAGCTTTCTTTTTTCTTTAAAAAAACTCCGAAAGAACTGACTAGAGGGTAGGATAAAAAACAGGGACTGCACGTGATTGGTTGAAAAATGAAGCGGGAAACATCCTTAAGCATACAAATTGTCTTTTACATGCACCACATCCATGTCATTCATGAATCCTTTCAATCTAACTTTATAACATTATATTTATTAACATACTCAAACAAGGAATGAGCGATTTTTATTTCAACGTATTTGACAATTAGTTGATATTCAATCCGTTTATAAAACAAAAAATAGAAAAGGAAAATAGTCAGCAACTTATAAATGAATTTTATTAGTTAGTGCCTGGGGAAAACAACAGAATGCTATCTCTAATAGT
This sequence comes from Caligus rogercresseyi, assembly GCA_013387185.1. Lineage (NCBI taxonomy): Eukaryota > Metazoa > Arthropoda > Copepoda > Siphonostomatoida > Caligidae > Caligus > Caligus rogercresseyi. The sequence continues at coordinate 7,606,536 of CP045907.1, forward strand.
AGCCTCACACTCAATAAAGTAGAAAAAATTGATTCTTGGTATTATCGGATCCTTTGAATGGGTTCAATCAGAATTATATGTTAATATAAATTAAATATAAAAACTCCTCAAACTCAAGGAAATGATCAATAGTAAATTTGTTTGTTCATAGCTGGCGAAAGGGAAGATGAGGTATCAACTGAACAAAGTCTGTTACTCTGTGAGTTTGGGTGGACCATCTTTATTATTTATTATGGGATATCCACGAATGCCAAAGTAGTTGTTTAAAATACATATATAACATAAATACATATTATAACCTAAAATTAGTATTAAGTCTGTATACCATTATTATTGTTATATTATTGTTTTTATAATTTGTTTTATTGTTTGTTCTTTTGTCAGGGTATTAATGTTAGACAAAAATGTCTTCAAATGTATTTATACGATACTATTTCGACTTTTATATAAGAACTGAAATACAGGGGAAAAGTAGTAGAATGGCAGAAGAACAAAAATAAACTAGAGGGACTCAGAGAGTGCTAACCTCCGCTGATCCCCACCAAATGAATCACTTGGTCTTTTTGTCATTTGCCAATAGATGTCGCTGTGCTGTGCTCTCTTCTTTGAGAGTACAGCACAGCGACATCTATTGGCAGAGTAGGCTAACTTGAAATATTTAGTAGTATGTAGCTCATTTTGCATCTTAAAGAAACTCAGAGATGCCAAAATTTAATCACTTGTTCCTTTGGCATTTACAAAAAACCACAAAGTTTCATCCGAATCCGTTCCGCCCTTTTTGAGTTATCCTGCTGACAAACAAACCAACCAACAAACAACAAAACCAACCAACCAACGCCAGTGATAACAATACCTCCTTCGGCGGAGGTAAAAATATCATAGGCAGGCCATCATAATATTTTTATCTCTATACATGAAGAAATAGTCGAACTGGGGTAATAAATATAGATGAAAATTAAAAACTTTGGAGCACGATAGCTAGTATGTTAAGGCGTGTTCAACTCTCATTGTTAAGGGCGAAGGTTCAAATCCCGAGAGGAAGTGCGATAGCCGAGTGCGTTAAGGCGTCTTCAACTCTCAATGTTGGGGAGCAGGTTTGAATCCCGAGAGGGGATGTTCATTTATGGTCTACCTCATTGATAAGATATTAGGTTCGATAAACTAATTATACGCTATAATGTTTTTTTTGTATCTAGTCGGATGCAATTCTATCGAACCAAATAGGCAAAAAACAACAACAAAAATTAACGAAAATCAAAAACCTTGTCATTTATTGAAGTAAATAATCGTATTCAAAGCTAGAAAAACATTTTTTATCGTCTCAATAGTACTTTTTCAGACGATGCAATCTTTTTTAAATTAGTTGGTTTGAAATTTTAAATCATATATAAATAAATTGTTATATGCATAACAATTTTTTTTGTGAAATGTGTCTCTCTATGAAAGGAAGTTTTTGTTAATAGTCGTTGTGTCATTGATGCCGATTTAATTATCCCTGTTCGACACCGTCTTCATGTATAGATTTGACAAACAGAGCTAGATCGAAGGATCTCAACGGGAAAACATATAAATAATATGTAACGTGGAAAAGAAGACTTACCTTTTTCTAATTTGATGGTTAAAAATATGACTACTCACGATCCATGTTATCATTAATCACACAAAGGGTTTATAAATGCGCCTAAGTGATTAGGTAGGGGTCCTTGTTTGCCGTGTTTAGCCCGTAACGGTTTTCGGAAACAAAGCAGTTTTTTAGTACCCTTACAACTATCCCCCTCTCCTGAAAAATATGGCTCTTGTAGTCAGATAAATGCCTGACTCGTGGAAATATGTCATCGTCTCGGTGACCTTCAACGTAACCTTCTCAAGTCGTTACTTCCACTTTTTATGAAGAGGTTGTGTGCAGTATTGTGCGGTACTCTTTTACGATTTGTTTTTATTTTTCATATGGAGTTATGTCGTTGTTTTAAGGAGTTCTTATATAATTAGTTAACGTATTTTTACAATTTAATCCTTTATTAAGGCTATTCTATTTTTACTTTTTATAGATGCTTTTACAATATTAAATTGTAATGCACCTTATTATTATAGACATTGAAAAGTTGATTCTGTTTTTTTTCTTTACCATAATCTTATTGATGACCATCATTAGATGGCGCCACGTATTATTACAATTCAATTAGACGGGTGACTCCTACATATGTGGGACTATATCTGTATCTCTATGGAGTCATTGATCACATTAATACGTCAAATTAAAAAAAACTAGATATATATCTATGTCCAACATAGTTAGGAGCAAGACATCTTGCTTATACGTTTTTGGGATCCCTGGAGTCTTTCCCGAAGAATCAAATTAGTTTGGCTTCTCTCTTGATCGTCTTACAATTTGGTTTATTTGTGTGGTGTATGGGTGTTTGCTGTTGTCTGGAAAAATGTTTATCTTATCAGATTCCCCGCCCATCTTTTACTCTCACATCTTTTTATTGACAACACATAATATTTTTTCTTTTTTATCAAAAAACTACTATTTTTTATGAAGCAAAACTTCCCTATATAACTTTTAAAATGTATTCTACATATATATAATCCACTGTCTTTCTCAGTTTCTTACTCGTCAATTTTTTTAGTACCCAGTATAAATGCAAAAGTTTTTTACGATTCTTTGAAGTGCAATAAGGAGGGGTTGCCGACAAGAGGATATATTTTATTATTATTTCTATTTCACTGGAAGGCACTTCATTATTTAGACGAAAATGCTTCTTCTGCAAAACACCTGTTCTGCTCTTGTAAGAAATGCATTTTGTAGGAACAGTGTGTAAGTATGATGTGTGTGTGTATATGACTAAAGAGTAATTTTAATGATTTCGAGTTTTGAACATACAATTCTTTGAAAAAAAAAGGTTGTTTGTAACATGAGCAAGTATTTTTTATCTGATTAATGTTACTTTATTGCAGTATGACTATATATATATATCTTACTATATATTATATATATTAGTATATATATATACTATAGACATGCGGCCTAAGAGTTTTGCACACTTAGTCGGGGTGTCCGACGGGAGGTACCCTAATTGAAATGATTGCAGGTGCCCCATGGGTGCGAAATCTTCCACATACACTTCTGGTTCGTAAAAAATCAAAGCCTCAAGCATTTTTTATGCACTAATTGTTGAGGGTACAGCCTGCTGCCTTATCGAGGGCCTAAGGGGTTGAAATCTACCGCCGACTCGTCTCTTACGTGTAAAGAACACTTGGGTTAGATTGGTTTTCAGACCAACATCTGTGTCTTTAGTAGATTTCGAACTGCATGGTGGAGGACCCGGTTGAGCTAGGCGCATCCTTTAAATTGGGTATACGAAAGTTTTCATCGTAATACGAGTCGGCGGTCGATTTCACTCCCATATAACTCCCGGCAGAACACTCGAGGCTAAGGTGTGCAAAACTCGTAGGCCTCGTGTCTTTTCTCCTCTCCCTAAAACGTGTCAGGGTAGATTAAACTCCATGTGACCCCGACTGAGCTCACGAGATTAGGTCTACAAAGAAAAAAAATTGCGAGGAAAATGCTTCACAAAAAAAAATTCATGACAAAATGTCCCCGAGAAAAAGGCGACGAGCAAAATGCATCATCACAAAAAGCTTCGTGACAAAAATATCTACGAGAAAAAAGAAGATGAGAAAGACTGACAAAAAAAAGGGATATAAAAATTCCACGAGGAATTACGTGCGATAAAATTACTGGCACCCTTCGATTCCATATCACATATTAACATTATGAATACGGTAAAGTAATTCTTACCAAAGGAGTATTTCAATCACATTCGGGCAATTCTGCTAAAAAGAACTTCGACAATATCACTAAATGGAATTGAAAGTAATCCCATTCACCTTAGGACATAGCTACAGGCAAGGTATGCCCATCTTCTCCCCTTGTCTT
>CP045907.1:7616592-7632422 GCA_013387185.1 Caligus rogercresseyi
AGAACATAAGTGCACAATGCAACAGCTCTGTAAAGAAGAGGATCAGAGCGCAGACCATCTCATCAACAGGTGCTCTGCTCTCCCTCATATGAGAGATACGAAGTCATGCAAATGGATGAGGGAAATACACCGATTCTCACATTCTGACATCCAACAAAATGAAAAAAAAAATACTTATAAATAACTTTCATATCTAAGAGAGGTATCTCCTTTTTTTTTTACTGTAATAACACCGATACCCCATTGTGTGGTTGTGATTCTCACTTTAGGGATTGTACATTTCTTTTACTTGTATCTCTTTTGTGAACAGTAACTAAATTTCGAACGGACTAATTATACTTATTGTTTTAAATTATATCATTATATTCCTCAACTATACATTTTATTGAATGAAATTAAATTACGTTTTAAAAACCCCGACTTAATATTCAATTGATTCACAAATTAATTTCATTTATTTCGAGTCAAATCGTTTCACACTAATTAGTTTGCAAAGGACCATGTACCATGTGTTGTAAATTCAGAGTAGAGCTCTATATATAATCATATACATCCCAGCAATAAATAAAGAGGGAAGCGAGGGAAGGGGACTTAATTATTTTTAGTATATGCAAAAATGAGTATATAATAAATTAATGCTCTCTCGGGAGAGCCGTTTATATGAATTTTCTGAAAAGATAATTTATCAAAAATTTAAGGGGCCAGTTTAAGAATTGTGGAGATATAAAGTAAAGGCGCATTGAAAGTCTATTTATGTTTATAGTATACAGAAAATCTATATAATAATTCACCAATCTCTGTCCGTCTGTATGTCCGCACGCTATCTCCTCCCACATTTATGGTCAGATTTGAACTTGAAGGTACCTATGGAATCCTTGGGTCAAGACGGACCTAATAAAACTATTTGCAAAGTGATGGGACCAGATATGAAAACAAAAATTCAGACCTTGTCTGATTTTAACTACCTACTTTTCAAGGTAAGAGAGGAAAAAGAAAGAAAAGAAGGAGGAGGAGTTAGAGAAATAGAAAAAGAAAAAAGCATCTCATGTGACTTAAAACATATTCTTTATACAAAGTCAAACTTTTTATGAGGAATGTTTGTACAAAACAAAAATTATTTTCTCTCTCCTCTCTTATATTTTTTAAGGTCTGTTTCACTCACATAATAGCTCCTAAACCTACCCATACCTGAAGGGCGAACAGGCGCCGTAGGCGCCCAAATATGCGAGTAGTTATAAACTATAAACACCTCATATACATTACGTTTCATAACATTAGGAAATATGTGACGGTTGGAATCTAAGCGTCCCTTTAAAAATTTGTAAGTCCCTAAGTGAACTAATGATTATAGATCTGATTCTGTATTGGACGTCGAGTGGGTTCGCCAGCCAGGAGCCAGAGGAGACACCTTGTGTATGACAATGCAAGCTAAATTATTTACACCAATAATAATAGAATAGTATTTTTTAAATGAGTTTTCAGATTGAAAGCACGACATTAGCAATTAAAAATAATCAGTATTTCAAAGTCGAATGTTAATAAACAACAAAGACTTGAAATAAAGTGTTTCTTTTAAGAATTTTATTAATGCTGCCGCCCAGGGTAGGAAGTAAACAGAAGTTTTTATTTTTTGGTTGAGGATTAACTATATATTTATTCCATTCCAAGTCATCTCTGAACATTTTTCTGCTTTTTCTGTCTATTTGATTCGATGAATCGAAGTATCCCTGTGTGTACATGAATAATATTAAAGTAGTACACTTTTAAATATGTACCAGCAAGATCGAAGTTCTACATGAAAACTATCAAAAGGATTTTAGAAGACATCGTGAATTTTTAAACAAATTCAATAAATGATTTGTCCTTTTACATAAGGTTATTCTTCAGGGCACTAAATTTGAACTACAATGTTCATTTATGTATTTCCCTGAATAGTTTTACTCTGTTTTCTGTATATAATTTTAGAGTATTCTATTTAATAAGGTATAAAGTTTTCACAGTTAATCGAATAAAATGTTTTTATGAAAAAATCATAAATAAGTATGACACATTAAAATAAATTGAGTTCGTTGGATAATATAAATGTGGTTTAAGCTATTCTTTTATACCTTTTGTTTATTCCCTTCTAGGTCTTGCAGTTTCATTATAAAAATCCGAACATCAAAATGGCTTACCTGTTGTGAGTCGTTGTAGTAGAAGTGTTCTGCATTTTTGACGACTTCCACGTCACTAAATCCCTCAAAGGGTTTAAGCCGGCAGGCATACAGGATTTCCCAAAAGGTAACCCAAAGGACCAGACATTACTGAACCCTGATATGCGACCCTATAGAAAATGTGAATGGATTTAAAATTATAATAATTGATCATTAAAGTTACTCTCAGGTTGACAAATATAATAACATTTGCACAATTACATAATTTGGCCAGAGTTTCCATGGCCAACTTTATTTTATTCCTTTTAAGCAACAAATTAATTTAATTTCTCTCAAAAATATTAAAGCACTTAAAAAATATTAGGCCTTGAGTCAAAGTTGTAAACTGAAAGCATGAAATTTAAACTTTTTTATATTCAGATATAAGCTTTATAATTAATTATCATTCCTTTTTATAAATTGTATGCTTGAATTTCAAGCTAACACCCATAAAATTGTTAGTTGTTTATTGGAAAGTAGTTGCTTTACTTTTATTGCTCTCAATATCCTCTCTCTATATCAAAACCTACTCTAAAAAAATCTCCCACAATATTTAAATAATTTAAACAGATGGTATTTAATTTATGAGCTGAAACCCTTAATTTAAAACTAGATATTTTACAGCTGTTACTTTGGCGCAGAATATCGAACATAGGGTTGAGGTTGCGTGATAATTTTTGAATTTCCAATTGCAAAAGCTATCACCGTAAAAATAAAGCAAAAAAATAAAAAATAAAGAGGCTTTCCTCAGTTTAGGGTGCTATTTATCGTCAGTTTATGACTTGGACGATTTCTGTGGCGAGAAAGATGCGTGGAGGATGCCTTCAATAACATATTAAAACATATATCGGAATTTTTAAACTACGAATAAGTTTAATATTCATATATATATATAAAAATAAATAAATACCCCCTAATATTTGTTTATTTGATTTAATATTTCAATTGCATATAGTTATTATTTATTCGCAAGCAATCGAAGAGACTTGGTTCTTTATCACTAGAGATGTCAAGGGCCTATTGGGAATCATAAGGTTTGTCTTCTTTGAAGGCATAACGCCTAGGGAAACAGACTCACATCAAAAACTGCCGATAATAGAACCCTAAAATGATGATAACCTATTTCTAACTTCTTTTCTTGCTCTTATTTTTACGGTGATTGCTTTTACAATAGGAACCCTATGGTCAATATTCTTGGAAAGTGGCGATACTTTTACTTACATAGTTTCTCTATTAATATTTTATACACATAAAGGTTTAAAACTTGTTAAAATAGATTTGATAGGACCTTCTACCTACAAACTATAGGGATCTTACCAGCAAAATGGACTCCCAAGGTTGCCATCGGATGGGAGCATGGCTTTGCCCCTTGACCTCAGAGTAATCCTCCTTAAAGTTCCCCATTCCTTGAGCAATATCACTTATTTTAATACGTGAGTCCTCAAAGATGATACAATTCCTGTCAACAACAAAAAAATATATTAAAAATGAAGTATTGTATCCACAGAGAAAAGGAGAAAAACCCCTCTTTAGAAATATTATTATTATCATTAAATATGAGTAATTCCATAAAAAAGTAATTTCCACAATGGCTACGAATATATTATTATTATTAAACTTATGAAAGGAGGGAAAAAAAGTTTTCATAATACTTTTGGTGTTGACCCCTGTTACAAGAGAAAAAATTAGATTAAAAACTTTCCAACTCTCTTTTCCCCTTTTCCATTCACAAAGATATTTTTTGAATTTTCCCGCCAAATGATGATATTACTTCTTTTTAACAAGTTAATAAGAGTATTTTCATACATAATTGTATTTAATTAAATGTTGCTTATTATTTTGACCATTGTGGCTCCATCCGATGTTCTGAATGAATTATTGTGGCCTATATAGATAATATATTAGATGATGGATGCAAATAACTGCTCGCATATTGACGATGATGATGTTGTGTACACCTTTTCTCTAATAAGCTTTTATATTCCTGATCAATGTAGGCAAAAGTAATATCTTAATCCACCAAGATGATTATTTAATTATTCGTAGAAGATATTGCTATATTATTCGCAGTACATATATATAGTTTTTTCTCTGCTTAAAGTAGTTCTAAAGAGCGCAATGAAATGGCCAATAAAGTCTCATACACCAAAAGAGGAGTGGAAGAATCCAAAGTATTTTCGACGTATCCTTTTAAATTTCTTGCTTATTTTTTATACTTAAAACACTTTTTTTGTATAATTGTAGGCCTTAACTTCTATTTTGAAACAAGTTTACTATAAACCGTGTCTATGGCCTTTACTCTGAACTGAAAGGCTGTAATAGCTTTAGGACTTACTCTCCACCCGCCATTCAAGAAGGAGAGTTGAGGAGAATCATGCTGTTTGCTTGTATATATTTCCTATGTGAAAGTCCCAAGGACCGATTGCAATTTATGATGATCTTGCAGAGAAACAATGTGCTCCATCGATTTTTTTTAAACAGAAAAAAATATTTAGAATAGGAATAAAAGAGATTTTGCAAAGAAATATACATATATTTCGTTATATAACTTTAGCATATTTTCACATATACTCATTATATTGTTTTTTATTGTTAGGCTCTTAGATGTTTGAAGTTTAGGCTGCTTAATAAATGATGAAGATTTGAAAACCAAAATACTTTTTAACATATAATATTAAAAAAATAATCTTGATTCCCCTTTCGATTTATCGCAATTTGTATTACTGTACTTTTACTCACCTTGCAGCCAAGTCCTTATGTACAATGTTCCGTCCAAATAGATACTTCATTCCGGCAGCAATCTGTGAGGCGTAGTTGAGAATATCCCCGTAGGGGGCTCTGTTCTCCGTAGAAAGAATAGAGATCGCCAGAGGGAGAATATTCCAGGAGTACGCTTCGAGGTTAGGGGTCCTTCTTCGGAGGAGAGATCCCCATGAGTGAGACACGTTGGCGTGGTTTAGAGAGGCAAGAAGATGACCTCCCGGTTGAATTCTTCCCGGCAGAGGATACGCCCGGGCAGAGAGCGGGCGGAAATGAGAAGGGGGATGTTGGAGTAGTTGGAGTCCATTTCGCAGCGGACAATCTGGATTTAAAGGAGGATCGAATTTCAGAGAATTAGTCAAACAGTAATGCATAACTGATAAAATATCCATTAAAACATAAATTCAACTTCACCTTTTTCTTAATATGAAAATTTTATTGTGCAAAGTAGTTCTTACCAAACTTTAAGAGATCAAATGTGCAAATCATTGTACATCAAATGATGCACGATGTTCGAAGTAAATTATATTATCTAACTTACTTATTTCAATATTTAATATTCATGTCTATCACAAAAAATTGAATATCTTTAATGGAAAACCCTTTGCAGAATGATAGAGAAGTCATATTATACCAAAAGTTGTACTATTTTTTTAATATTTTATACAGAATTCGTTTGTAACGTTTGAGTTGCTGATAATAGCAGTATGTTAGTAGCACATATGATTATTAATTGAAATATGATACCGTTAAATTACTGTATTTGGTCAAGAGTCATTTTAGCATATGACAAGAACATATTATATATACGAAATACAATAATGCATATATATTTTATGTGAATGAATTGTCATACATAGAAATAAGTAGTATTATAATCACGAAAAATGTCTAGGCGATGGATAAAAATGAATACAACTCGTAGTTTGGACTTCCAAATCGAAGTAACATCATGATTGCATGCTTATTAGTAAATATACTCCTCATAAAGTGTGATACAAAGGTACATAGAATGAAGGATGTGATTGTATATCATATAATGTTGAGAAGGGCTTTCTTCATGAAATGAGGTCAAGTTAGTACTATAATTCATTTTTTATGAAGGTTTTTTATGTGCAAATGAAATTGAGAGATATGTGAAATGGATAAAAGATGTATGCAAAATGGAGATTTCAACTCTTTATTTACAGACATAATTGTCCATGCAAAAAGTATTAATGCCATTACATATCTGAAATAAATATATGTATTATTTTATTTCGCTTTCAGTATTGGATCAAAAATGACATGTTAATAAGTACTTACGTCCAACACTTGAAATTTCATTTCGTTTCCCTAAATACGATCGTAATTATTAGATATGTTGGATATATATAGGTTATATCTTCTTCTAATCATAGCTATAAAATAACTAACCTATAAATATAGCCTGCCTACAATCACCATATTTAGTTCCTTGAAAGCATTCTCCAGCAATATCCTTTGGTTCGCTTTTACCTCCCATATTAAACAGGCTACTCCGCTTAAAAAACTGTTTATTTTATAGTAAAAGTTATATTGACTTACCTATTTTTCCAATGGCTTTCCATTCGGCTTGACATATGTTATTTTGTTGGGTTTTATATGGTTTTCCACATATGTATCATTGCATGCTCCATTGACATAGAGTTGAAATAATACTACACTTTATGACATAAAATATGGAGCTCTTATATTGTTCAATTTATTCTTATGAAACTTCCCAGTTGTTTTTTTTCCCCAGGATTTTTATTATACATTTTAATTAAACAAACTTTAAAATAAGATGATTAAGTTTGATTATCAATTGTTTAGCTCATTCGAGCACTTTTAAAGTACTTTTGTGGTTTATCACATAATAAGGGCAGAAGGACTTTCCTTAGTGGGTATACCCTTAAGTGATTTTTGTTCGAAGTTTTTTTATGCAAAGATCTGGAGGATAATGATATATAGCCTAAGGTTCCAGGCTATGCCTATTTCTAAAACTACAGGATTACAACGACTTAAGTACATACTTCATACATTCGTTGGACCTACAAAAAATATGCCTTGTTTTGCATATGGCTTTTACGGAAAATAATTATTTATGGGGGAAAGAGAACAGCACACATACACAGTAATTTTCATGGTGCGTTTCCCATTGAGGGACTAGGATATAATTGGCACTGCATACAAGCAATTCAAAAACTTGCCAATCAAATGAATACTATACTGCATGCCCCCCCCCCCCCCGCCAATACATATGCATTCAACAGTTATTGGATAGCAGATAGAAAGGGAGTTTTGTTTGGGGAAAAAAATACCAAGAAATGGTAACACTTAAAATGGCCCTCTTTTGTTTTCTATTCCGATTGAGTTCCCTTTGAGGACATTGAGTACATTAAGATGCTTCGATCCAACCTTTTTATTGAGATTTAATACGAAATTGACTCTCTCCTCTCAGCATTACAAGCATTAAGTTTTGAACACCGTTAACCACTGAGCAACGCAGTCCTTTTTTTGAGCTATCGGTGTCCTTTTTTTTTCGTTTATGAAAAAAGCACAGGACAAGGAGAATATAGATTGGCCGGAGTCACGAATATAGCTCTGAAGATCGGGGTATTTGTTAGCGCTCTAGCTCGTTGACAGAGACAGGGACAGAGAGCTACAGAGAGAGTCATGAGTCCGTGTCTTATTAATGAAACAAAGTGTTTTTTTTAATAAAAATTAATTTTATTTTTCATCATGGTCTCCTTTGAGCTTTATACACTTCGTGCCCAATGTTTCTCCAATTTTTTATCGCTTAAAAAAAAAGATTTACTCGAGGTCCTCAAATATGTATTTCTTTGTGAGATGATTTCATGGTGTGAATAAACTCTCTTTCCGCCAAAACATTTGTAAAGGTTCGAAAAACAAGAAATCGGAGCAATCGTAATTCGTAAAAATTCGCCATTGAATCACGAAATTCACTTTTCTCCCATTTTTCTCCACAATTAAGAAGTTGTTTGTCTATAAAGATTGTCAAACACATCTAAGACCCAGCGTTTTTCAAACTTTAACAGAAGTCAGCTGATAGATGCTTGTTGAGAGGAGCATGTTGAAAATCTAATATCGGCGGGAACATTTAACAAGTAAGTCACGGCTTATTGACCAGCCCTTGTATCTAATATTTTCCAAAAAAATTAGGGACTGCGAAATATTGATTCTATATCATTCTCTCTATTTTCATAAAATATGAAGTTTCTATTTCTATCTGTGTTTTTATATCGCTGTCTTTACCCAACAATGGAGAACACACAAATAACCCCTAATTTAGGCGCTACCATACGCTATTTCGGCACTCTATTATCTTTGGCTGAGACTTTAATCACGCAGGACATTGCTCACGATAGGAATAGGATTACTTATCTTCGTTTTGTCAAGGTTTTCATTTATAAAATTATATTCAATAGACAAAAATACTGTATATTTACAAGCTAATAAGCCGACTATTTTTTCTAAATTCAATATACGCTCTATTTTATTACAGATAAATAACTAATAAATTTGCGTTTTCTTTTTGTCTTAAATACACAAGGAAATGTTAAATGAAGGGTCAAATGTCTTTAAAAGTCATTATCGATACATAATTGAAAAACTATATATCAATGTCTAATTATGTTTCATTAATGATAAAATTAATATAATGTATCTTTTGACGTGCATTAGCAATTGGGGTTGTTGAGTTCATACGAGTCTTACCTCTCCTTTGGCTCCTGGTTCAAAGACCTCCTTCACGCGGATTGGGATCGAGAGATCTCACATAGAGAGATATGCGAATGCTTAGCAAAGTTTTGAGCCGAGGTCGTGAGGTTCCAAATCGTTTTCGATTGTGGGTAACTCTATAAGAACATACGGTGAATTATATTTTATTCGAATTAGACATACAAATCAAAAAAATTGCAACGCCTAACAATTTTTTTTTGAAGAATTTATCTTGTTTTGAGCATCTTTTCATCTTTTTAGGATCACATTTTACTCAAATATATAACTTTTCTTGATAAATAATAAATAAATGTCGCTTCGTGGTGTTTTTTTCTAGAATTTATTCTTTAATTATGCTTATGCTTTTTACCTCATAAGTATTATATATATATATACAGCAAAGATTCAAATTCAAATTTATAATTTCTCTTAATCAAATAGATTGCTTATTTGACAATATGGTTGATATTGAAGAGTTTATTCAAAGAATGACATGAGATAAAAACCATAGAAGATTCGATGTGTTCGTAAGATTAAATCTTATCCGTGAAATAGAAGGTCACACAGCAGCCATAATTTTCATAGTACCAAGGGTTTTATTGTTATTATTATTAACCAAGCTTCTGTTAATTCAACCAATCTAGTTCAAGTAAAAAGTGTGTATCCATACCATTAAATTTTAGTCAAGTAAAAAAGAACACAGGCGCGCCAGCAAATGCAAAGGGAAAATAATAAATAAAGGCGGGCGCGCTTGGTGTTAGTGAACACAAAACAGACACCTTACTTAATCTCACGCGAGTTATGAGTCGTATACGCCTTTCGACTGGGTGGATCCGAGGCGTTCGGGGAAAGAACTGTCCCAAATTATACCGCCGTCCCCACATAGCTTCCGCAATGGTCTTATTATTATATTGTTATGTTATTACTACTCAAACTCTTATTATTAAGAGTCCCTCCCCAACTGGCCCTTCCGGTCAGATTCTGTATATCAACGGAGCATACTCCGAGTCATGCTGGCGTTCGAAAAGCACTGGATGCTGAGGCGAACCTTGTTCGACGGCACGTCAAGGAGCTGGGTTTGCAGAATGCCCACTTGGGTCGGGTGTCTTCGAAGAGAGGAGAATGATATTGGTCCACATAAACTGTTGCGTGAAGAGCCCTTCATCCTGATTTGATGCAGAGTGCCTTCCGGAGTCGTCTAGGGATCCACTGCCCCCTCCCGTGGCTGTCGTGATGGGGCTCCTGAGGCTGAGAGGACGACGGTGGTGTTGGATGTTATAATGGGGTCTTTGATGGGTGTGGTGAGATGTTGAGGAGAGGTCCTTCATGTTGATCTCTTGGAAGGACTGAGGCTGCGGGAGGTGGTGGAGTTGAGGAACTTTTGCGACGCTGTAGAGGAGCACGTGCAATGAAGAGGAAGAGGAGGAGAAGTGTGATGGCCTGTAAGGATTCCAACAAGGATTTCCATCTCCATATTGGTTGTTTCCATTTCCACTGAAACGAAAGGAATAATGAATGAGGTTTTCACTAGTCAACTACAAAAGTTTCTTTTTGTTAGACAGCTAAAGTTCAGTTCTTTGTACGCTATTTTCGAACTCAGAGATAAAGAAAGTGACACAAGTAGAAAAAAATTCAATTTTAGACTACAATGTCTATTTATGTTTTTTACGCAAATACTTTGGAATTTTGGGAACTGGGAATATATTTATATTTTTTTTTTTACAAACAAACCCTTATATTAAAAAACTATTATTCTACTATGGTAAAAGATAAAATAATTATTATCTATCTCTCTCGACGTGATCAAGAAATAGGGATCAAGACAAAGCCTTTCATTTATTGAGGCTAACATAATGTGTGATGTATTTTTCTTACAAGATGCTTGAGGAATACAGACCGAAGAGAAAAACGCATTTTTCTGTTTCTAGTTTTTTACTTCATATGCAATGAGTACATAAGTATATTCATCGAAATATTACCTCTTATAAACACTGACAAATGAATCACAACAGCAAACTATAAAAATGGCTTTCTTTTTATATTAACCCTTCGCATAATAACTAAACAGCTTCATAAATGCCAATTCGCTCCTGAAGTGTTGATGATCAAACTACTTATGTTGGCAACTTTATCATATCAATCGGTTCTTATCTGACATTTTCTTACTGTCATTCAAGAAAGCAATATGTTGTTAGCTCCTCTTTTCTTTTATATTTTATGGCTTATGAAATAATAAGCTAAGGATCCAACTATTAATAGCTAGATTTATTTTTAACGGGTTTATAAGGATGATGAGATGTTCAAAAATTGCATTTTCTAAGGACTGAATCGAAAAGTTGCAATAATAAAAAGATGTAGAGCATCTTTCATAAATGGCAAACACTTGTTTTTCATATTTGTAAAAATATGCCATGCTTCTCTTTTTTTAAATCACTGTGTGTATGGTATGTTATTACCTTAATATATGTTCATGATTGCCATCATAAAATAATTTAAATATATATCAAAAAGAGGGACTTGAACGACTGAATATATGTTTTATTGAGCCGATAAAATCTGTTTTTATCATAATACTTGTCATTTTCCATGTAAATCATGTAAAAATATATATTCAAATGGCGGCTATTTTTAACACATATTAAATGAAAGGTTGGTTGATTTTCAATTAAGAAATTGATCCCTATTTATCATTCAAAGCAAGATGATCACTTAAAAGAAGTATTCGTAAGCAAGTCAGTTCCTTTTCTTTCTTTCTATACCTACAACAAGAGAAAAATAAAAAGAGGCGACGAACTCTAAAGAACTTTAATGTTCTTCATGACATATAAGTTAATAAAATACTTCCTTTGCCACTGTTCTTCCTCTCTGGTCGAAACCAAGTTTTAATTTAGATTTTTAAAGATATCCTCCCATTTGTTAAGCAATACGAGTGAATAAAAGGAAAGTTTAAATATCGCTCATTGCATTTTTGAAAAAGAATGAGTTACAAAAGAAGAATAAATTAACTTCCCCATGGGTCTGGTCAAATATGAAAATGGATGAGTGTTTCACAGCCGAAAAAGTTGCATAAGACTTTTCCAATCCGATTCTTCATAAGGATTTATACGTTATGCAGCAAATTTTAGTTTTGTTATTTAGATGCTTGAGTCGATGTGACTCTCAATAGGATCAGATTTATTTTGATACACCCCATTGTAAAGTCCGATGGTTAATGAACTATTTTTTGCCATAATGCTTCTTCATGTCCACAGAAATGCTGTACTTCCATCGATCCATACATTTGAAGAATGGGGGGAATACCCATCACATTTTGTCCATTGATAATTCATTTAAAATAATGATGCTTAACTCCAATAGTTGACAGCCAAAAAGTGGTGCTTAGGTGCTGTAATCTGTCTATAAATGAAAAGTAATTTTATAAAGCTCCACTGTTTGTTGCAACAAGTTATATAATATTTTACCCATTTCCATTCATTTGTTTTAAAGTTTTATAAAACACATTTCCTCTCCTTTGAGGAACTTATTGATATAAGGAGGTTTAAAATTTTATACAAGAAAATAACTCTAAGTTTATCTTAAATTTCTATTTCAAACAATAGTGAGCCTTAATCGTATCAGTCATATAATTTTTAGTGGATAAACTTTTGAAAAAAAGATATCACAAACATATTTCATATTTCAGTATGTTGAACCTCCTTGTCAATATTATTCAACGTTCAAGCAGTGCTTTTTATCAAATAGACAATGAAATATTATTATCGTTTTCAAAAGTCATTCATGATGTTTCCTCAGACGTTAAGCTTTACCTTCTTTGTGAGATCCTCGCCTTGTAGAACCACGACCACCTCTTCGTTTCGTGTCTTTTTTTCTTCTTCATAATTTTCTTCTCCTTTTCCGCCATTTTGTTTTCCTTCTTTTCCGTCACAACCCTCCCAAATCCTCTCCCCAGGGAAGTCGTCTCCAGCCTATCCATGCCCTTTTCCACTTCGATGGGAAAGCTTTGATTTAACTCACTGGACTCAAAGTTAACCTCACTCATACTGATCACATTCGAGCTATACACAAGATTCACTTTCATAAACTGCCCCACGTGGCCCTTGAGTGGAATGGAGACGTTTCGAGGTGTCTCCAGGAGAGAGTCCGGAACGTATTCAAAGGTCAGAGGCTCCTCGTTATAGAACTGTCCCCCGATGCTGAACCAGATCAGGGCTCGCTTGAAGACCTCTTGCCCCAGGGAAAAGCGATGGAGGTGAAGAGAAATAGCTTTTGGAACTTTCGGGGGGAGTCGAATTCGAAGATGAGTTGTAGGGGACGAGAGCCTTTCGGGTCCAGCTGAGCCATCCCTCGGGCTGACCTTCAGAGTATGAGCCGTCGAAGAGAGGCCCTGGCTGGAGGGATCCCTTGGTCCATGTGATGTCAGAGTCTCCGGATTGATCTGGGGGGTTGATGGTGTATTGACGTAGGCCGCCTGTGAGTGGATAAAGCAATATTAAGGGTAAATGGAGGCTGGGAAAAATGATCAAAATTAAAAATAATGCAACAAAGAAAAATATAAAATAAATTACTAAAACTTGAAAATATGAAGTCTAAATGCAACCCTTATGGATTCACATTTAAAATAACTTATGGAAATATTATCAGCCATAAGGGAAAAATGGTGAAGGAAAAGTAATCGAACACAGAAGAATGTTTCAATGGAGAAATTGGAAAAAAAATTGCATTTTAAGAACGTTAAAATAGTATGAACCTCATTAATTAATTACATTATATTATTGGCTTATCATATTATCCTAATACATACTTATTATTGATAATTACTATGCATTAACTCCTCAGTTCCAAAATCATTCGAAATCATGGAAATGTTTTTAAATTATTTTAGCATTTAAATTAAAATTAATTTATTTATCTCCTTTCAAACTCAGTGATTCCAAGGGAATCAATTGTTTGACAATCTTTTCCTTGAACATTTCTTTGACGGATAAAGTAGATAAGTCCGTCTGGTAAACATTATGCCTAAAACAAACAAAAATAGAGAATACTGTTACTTCTGACAAATGGAAAGTTGACTCTAGAGTCTATGATGTTTTTAGTTGAGTAGTAGAATATTTTTCTTTGCAGAATTAGTATAAAAATACAAGGACATTCGTTTTTTTAATAATGATTATCAAGAATACAAAAATATTGTATACTATAAAGATTACTTTTTATACTAAAATGTTATAGCAATTATTACTCCTAAAACAATCAAAGACTTACTCGCATCTGAGCATCCATGAAGCTCGAAGCGTAAACACACTACCCGGGATGCTCACTCACGGGAACGATTTCTGATATCGGAGGCAAAGATCGGAGGGTCCAGCTTTCGAAAAACAGGAGTGGCTGTGTCCCAATTCCCTCGAGATCTATATACGATATAAGAACAAAGTTACTTTTTGTCGAGGAGGATATGAATACAAGTTCAATAAGTTTAATTACAAATTTATTTCTCCTGATGGCTTAATACTGGGATCCAAACCTTTTTTAAAGAAGAATATACAAAGCAGCCTTTTTATTTACTCTCTCTGCCAAATTAAAAACATAGCCCTAGCTTTGTCCAGATGGACAATGCAAGTCAAATTTTTTTCTATTTTTTGATGATTTAAAACAGGGATTAAAGACATTTTTTAAATGAAGAATAAGCAATATGGCTCTTTTATTTACTTCTTCGGCCAAATAAAAAGTATAACCCTAATTTTTACCCAACAATAAGATACTAGCTTAAATATTTAGCTATTTTTCTGATAGGTTAACTCTGGGATACAAAAAAATTTAAGATAAAAAAATGGTTTATTATTTGATTGGAGCTCCGGCCATACCAAAAAAAATAAACCAAAAGGTTTTTGTATCATTTTAATTTACACTTATTATATATTGAGAATAAATAGTTGTACTTTAATATAATTTCAAGTTGTAAGGCGTTTCAAGTTGTACGAATTGTTATAAGTTGGGAGACCGTCATTGTCTTCTACCGAAGGCTTATGGCCTTTAATAAGTGGACAGGTACTCCGAAGAACGAGCCCCATCCTGCATCAAACAGGCTTGGTATATACGACAATTTAATTAAAAGACACATTCTGAATGTAGAATCCTCATCTTTATCCTTAAAAGGTGCATTCTAATTTTTTTTGCATCAGGAGTGTCCAACCAGACGGTCGCACGCTTATTCCAAGTCGATCGGAAGTTATTATCGGTATAATAAATGTTTAAAAGTGTTAAACGTATTTATGGTTCAGTTCTTTAACTTCATTAAAAAACATGACCCAAATACTTATTAAACATAACATAAAACTCGATTATAATGGATATGTCTTGAGGCTTACTCAAGCTTCCTTAGTTATATTACATAAACCGAATGTGTACCCGGCTTGATCCAGTACCCTGTGGTTTTTAGGTGGCTAAGTTCGGCCCGATATATCAAAATCCCTTGCGCTTTTTACATAGTATATGAGTTTCATTATCTATATCTTCACAGTGTATAGGCCCTGTCCGGTTGGTTCCCAGCTCTGTCCCGATTAAGAATATTCTTACCAGTCAGTTTCTGATATATATTTCTATGAAACTTAGGATGTATACTATTTCAAAAAAGGTTTACAAGAAGTTATTATTTTTAAGATTGTATTTTTTATAACACTCAATTTACCGCTATGACTTGTGCTCGGCTAGGTCCCCGTTTGACAAAATTGCTGTGTTTTTGGTTCCTTTGGTATAGTTAAATCTTATTGAGGACTATGTTATTTGAAAAGTAGATCTTATCCCAAAAAAGTATGGGCTCCACTCTTGATCATCAAAAACCTGAATATTTAAGAATGTACATTTGATAACATAAATTATCGCCATCTGGCTGAAATCTTAAAGTCATAATAAAGAATGTTCACATAATTGCCGAAAAAAATACGTATACGACTTCTCCAAGGCAAGAAGGATCTAATTATCGGATCAGATACCATGAATATCCCATCTGTAGACCGTAGTATTCATGTAGATATAAAAATTTGTTTATTTTTTTAGGTTTAAGACAAACGATTAAGTTAAGACTATAAAAGATATGTACTTGGTCCTATAAAAATTAAAATACAAAAAAAACCTCTTTACCTC
>CP045907.1:7632522-7652885 GCA_013387185.1 Caligus rogercresseyi
TTGATATTTTAGGCATCAAAAATTAATTTGGTAAAATAAATTAAGTCATGATGTATACAATATATGGTCTCAAAAGAAAATTAATTGGACGAATAGATCTTTAGTTTAATGTGGCCCGAATAATACTAGTATTATTTTATAATCATGCATATAAAGTAGAGCAACAACAGAACTAACAACTTCAAGAGTATTATTAGCTGATGAAACCTCACCTTTAAAACCGAAAACTGAGATCAAAAAGGGTTTACTCGACCCACACTAGTTTCGCAAGAGAAGAGGATGAGGAAAACAAAAATAATCAAGTTTTTAAATGTACAAAGATGAAAAATGTTATAATGAAAAAATTATTAATATATACATATATTACTTTACTTTTACTGTCGTAACACAGATACCCCAATGTGTGGTTGTGTTCTTTACTTTAGTTTATGTATATCTGTATATGTTTGTCTATTGTACCAGTAATAAATTTCTAACAAACAACTCCGAAACACAAAACGTTTTGCTTTGTAGCTCTCTTATCATTTGGGGAAATAGCGAATAAATAATGCTAATCTTAGTTTATTGATTGCTTCTAACCTAACTACACACCACAAATGAGCTAAAACAATGATTTATGCAAAAACCATTTACTTCACAAACCTGCTCCACCTTCCCCATACGTAAAAATTGAAATATTTCGAATACAGATTCTACCCCTTTTTGGTCGAAAGGATCCTTTAAAAACTACCTAAGTTTTTTTTCACCTCAATACATACATATTTAGTATCAATGGACGGTTTTTTTGGCAGACTTATTATATTAAGTAAATTGAATTAATATATTTATTAATAAATATATATTTTCCTCCTTTCAATATTAGCTATTGAAGAGCAAAAAACGATATAAAGAGCACATAAATTTCCTTTTGCTCAACGTACACCGATATTTCCAATATATGAGTCCAATATGTCCAAGCAAAGCCTTGGGGAAAAGGATAAAACCTCGTAAAGATCACTTTTTTTTCCCTCTCTCTTTCTTTTAGAAGAAAATTTTCTTCTACATCTTATATATCATTAAATGTGAAATAAATATGGGAGCTTTTTATGACAACATATAATCAAAGACTTCTTTGGCAGGGAAAACGTATGATGAAGGAAGAATGACCTGTAGAAAGAAGTCAGTTGTAAGTGGGGGGAAACGAAAAAAAAGAATGGCCTGGGGACTTACAATGAAATAAAAGCATACAAACATATCTTTCACAAATGATATATTGGTGCTTCAGGGATACTTTATGGGGAGTTTATTGTATATCAAAGAGTTTTGACTAAATCGGTTTGTGTATATGATATATGAAAATGGTTTCATTTTCGAAAATGTATATTAATATACTGCATTAATGCCATGCTTAAATTTGCAATTTTATTGCGGCTTTTCACAGTTTTTGGACTAATATTATGTTGATAAGAATATAGATTGAAGGCTAATATTTGTATACATAGAAGGCTTTGACATATATATATATTATTAGGGATATAAGCAAATACGTACTCTCCCCCAAAAATTGATCTTTGATATGAGAATATACGATTACCATCTGGTAATTATGTAGTGTTACCTGGATAGAAGAGAAGAGAAGGGGGAGTATTTTGCCTCACTTCTCTCCCTTCTTTTTTTTCTTCCTATCCAGGTTAACTAACTGCCGTTACCAATGGTAATCGTATATTCTCATATCAAAAGATCAATTTTTGGGGGAGAGTACGTATTTGCTTATATCTCTTAAAGTATAGCGATTTTTAGAACACAAAATATATCAAATGAAAGCTTGGTTAACCAGCTTTAATATTTTGGTATACTAAATCATATCAATTTAATAAGTAGAGAGTTATATGTACATTAAAAAAAGCCTATCTCGCGTACAAAATGACGCATATAATGGATTATAAATGCGTCAGAGACAAAGTAAATTTTGAGAGGATACCTTGACGCAAATCTAAGAAACACATTATGATTTATTTTTTTCATAATCGATTTTCTTATAGGTCAATACAGGCTCTGAATCATATGATGTAAACTCAGATTGTACTGAATTCTGAATTGATAGAATGCAACCAAGGTCATTTTTGGATTTATCATCTAAAGTTTTACTAACTTAAAAAGTACTATTTTACTCTGAAGCGAACAAGTCATCTTCTACAGGCGAGTGAAGTTAATTGATACAAAAAAGCCATGAAATAAGCTAACAATACCACTCCCTTTCTTGCTTTGTTTTTACTGAAAACTTTGTTTTATTAAAAAACATCAAACATACGTCTGGTAGTAAATTATTTCCTTTAAATTAATAATTTATTATTGAAGTCTGTAACGTCCACCATTTTGAAGAAATTTCGGGAAAACTTTTTTTACTACAATTTTTAAAACTTTGACCTCGTTGCGCGACCCTCGTAATGTTGACCGATTTTGTTCAAGCTTTGTATGTCGTCTTCTTTTATCACCAAGAAACAAATCCACAAAGTTGCTAACATTTCAAACATTTGAAAAATAAGAACAACCCTAATAGATATATATTATATATATATAACTTATTCTGTTTCAGCAGATTGGTTTCCATGATCGTTGTATAAAGAGCCAACATTTTCATTAAAAATACATTTTGTATATAGCTTCAGCCCATATTATATTTTTAATGGGTCCTCCTCTCCTTTTTAAGGAATACATAGTCATATATTATATAATAAAATGAATACAAATATCAAGAGGGGCATGATAATGAATCATAAATTAAACATTTTGATTGAAAATTCATCTAATGCACCCCATCTTATCATATATAATATATATATATATATATATATATATATATAGATAATTATATATATATATCTTATATTTATATATATATATATATATAATAAGGTGTAAGTGAGGAATTATAAAACACATTTCAAACCCCATCATACGATATATATATATAGTATAGATATATAAACAATATGATATTATGCAATCACCAAAAAAAAATTTAAGATCTGATAGCTTCGAATATTCCCAATGTTTTGACAATGCGGCTTTTAAACATTCAGCTAGGCATTTTAGGTATTGGAAACTGCGCCTTCGAGCTCTGGGAACGACTCCATTCTCCTGATTTGTTCCAAAAAGGTATAATACTTTCATGCACCCGATAATAATCCAGTTCTTTAGTGATAGTGAAACGAATTCCTTCTACAGAATACAACTGGACACTCTATAAAAGGCAATTATAGTTATATACATAACTTCTAGGAGTCCTTACAAGGATCATAATAAATTTTCCAGTTTGAATACATTTGTATCAGATCCCTGAATTCCCTATCATCAAGGACGTCAACAAAACAATATGATTTATTTGATGATTCCATGATACATATAGTTTTTTGCGTGTTTTTTATATATTTACTCCTGAATGTACTCCATTCATTACCTTACTCACACATATTTGCATTTAGACAAGGTTTTAAAGGAATATTATGTTCCCTTATGAGGAACAAAAACTTCCAAAACACACAATAAACAACAGAATAAAAGTTTGAAGGTTGTGCCACTATGCTCCACAAAAAAAGGGGAAGAGACACTAATGAGCTGACTGCATGTTGTTGTTTCTGGTAGGTGGGAGCGCAGGGGCAAACTTGTTGTACAAACAGTTAAGTTTATTGCTTAAGAAAATTAAAAAGAACCTTGTTTTCATTGTTGTTGTTGTTTTGAAAGAGTAGCTACTTATTATGGCTTGTTATTTTTATTATTTTGCTGCAGAGTCTGTACAAAATAACACAATATAAACTGTTGTTGTATTCATGTTTCTGCATAAACATAAGAAACCTTGAAGGGCAATATGTTTGGCTATAGTTAAGTATATAATATGAGGCTAAAAGGTTGCGTGATCATTAGTTTTATGACGTCATTTCTCTTTGGAGGGGAGAATGATAATTTGATTACAAATGGTATATATTAATAAATATGTGGTTCTATTATGGCTTCTGCATCGGGTCAAGCACTCATTTAACGATTAATACCTCGCAATTAATAAACCCCATTATGAGAACCCCCAGAAATGATAAAGCCAATTAAAAAATGTTTTTCATATTTCTCTGAAAAGATTTACAGTAATCAAGGAATACTAGAAACTGCTCTTTACCTAAGTAGGTACTTCCTTTTCAGTAGCTATTTATTATTTAGTGAAACGTTGTGTATTTCTACATCAATTATTTCTCTCGAAGTTGATCTAAATTAAGTGAAGAAATTGGTTTCTGATTAGTTTAAGTTATATATTGAATATTTTAATTTAATATGAATATAAAGCACAAAAAAATAATTTATTCCTTAACTTATATATTAAATTAGTAGATTTTATATGTCCTACTTACGTATAGCTTTCCCGGCGCGCGAAAAAGTCACCCTTCCATGTAGTTTCTAGTATTCCTTGCAGTAATATAACTGGTAATCAAGCTACAAGCCCAACATAAGTTGTCATTGACAGAAGGAGTCAAGAAAAAGTTATAAATATGGTCAGGAACATAATCTTTTGACTGGCGGATAAACATATATCATTTGGTTTTAAAAGCACTTTCAATACATACAAGGATTCATGTCGGATAAAAAGAACAAAAACCCTTCATTTCGAAAGGAATCCGTCTAGATAATACCTTTGATGTCGTCAAAGCGCAAAACATTTTATGCATTTACGTCAGGCTCCTACAACCAACCTTCCTTAAATTGTTCTTCATGTCTATTTCATTTTCTTGCATGGTGACATGTCAAAGGAGACAATGACCAGTAGTAAACTGAATTAAGGCTTTAAAAGGTAAAATCTTAAGAGGTATTTCCAAGTCTCAATCTTTGAAGCTATGATGGCTACATGCATGACTTGTCTACAAAATCTCTCATATATAGAGGTAAAAAGCATTTACCTTTCTATGGTTTTCTTAAGAGAGCGAATGACAACATATGTTGTTTGACCTTCAATGCCAACTCCGGCAAATTATTACCGGCTTGATTAACAGTTTTGTATATCACTGTGTCTGAGGAATATGAAGAGCTAGATAGCAGTTGATTTATCAGTAAAGTCACACCGTGATCATGAAACTATTGATTCTATTGATGACAAGGCACAAATGTTTGTTATTAGTCTTTAAACCCTGATTTCAGCGCCATCTAGCCCATTCGAGCTTCATTAAACAAAGATATATTTCTTTATAAAACTCAATGTATAAGGAAGGACAATGACCGTCCATATTACTTATGAACTGACTCTTCGCATGCTGTGATTTTTAATTACGTCACACGGATAAGCGGGAAGAATAATATTTACTAATGTGTTTCTTCCTGCAAAAAAACTATTGCTATTGTAGATTTAGGATGGCGTAATATAATCATACGAAGAACACTGACGTTTCACTATATATTTAAAAACATATTTGTTTTCTATATACCTTGATAAAGTTTCATAACAATATGCAAACTAGCTCTATTTATGAATATAATATAAAAAGTATAATTTCTTTCGACTCCCTTGTGTAATATATCCTCCCTCGGATTAAAAACCTCGAAATCAAATGTGAAAAATGTTTGCTTAAGGAATTCTTAGCATAGTGTCACTTTTTTAAAGAATATATACAACCGCAATCCCACTATTTTACCTCTTGCTAAGAATAACAAACATAATCTAAAGACGCAAGACGCTCTTTTTTCCACACACAACTACATACACAAAGGTTAATTTGCATATATTAATTGGATTCCTTTCTGCGTCTGAATAGATTCACATGGAGCTGCTATATATATATATATATATATATATATATACTTGTGTAGGAACCATCAAGTGTATATCTGTGTTGAATCAGCTCAAAAAAGAACAACTACATTTTTAATAAACTTGATAAAGAGTAATACATTATTGAAAAACATGTTGCACGGGCTCTAACGCATCCCCATATTTTTTAGAGCCATGAACAGGCTGTTTTGAAGCTTGATATTATAAAAACTCTGGGTGTGGCAGTGCAATTTATGAATGGAAATTAATATTCAAATATAAAATGCATAAGAAATGCAACAACGTATGGCGTATGATCTTACTACTTCCATTCTTTATAGAGGTTCAAAGTCACATGGAATCACTCTGGCCATTTTATTATGTTAAAGTGACTTATTGCTATGTAGTTTATCAAAAATATTATATATACATAAAAGAAGCTCATGCATTGCATCCATTTTGGTATGCCTACTTAACATATATGCCTTTGATAGATTGACACGTTTTTAAGCGTAGTCTCAATGGTGGCCTCCGTTTTGAGTATTAAATAGAACACACAATCACTTAGGCCATGCTACTAACGCATTCCCTATCGGGAAGCCAAAGGATTGCGACCAATGTTTACATTCCTCATAATTGTTGGAATCTGCCATAGAGCAGTATCCGTTAGGATATGATAAGTATTAAAGCTTTAAAATTGAACCATCGAACCAAGGACACTCTTTTTAATAAGGTTGATCATCTTCCTCTTTCGGAGTGAGGCGAACCCGCACCCTCAACATTAAGAGTTGAACACGCCATCTACACACTGAGCTAACGCACTCTCTTAGATATATTTCTTGTTGATGAGCCACGTTTGTCTATTTTATATAAAAATCCTATCAGATTCAAGGAGGGAGGAAAATCTTATAAGGGGAGGGGTATTTCAAGAAGGGAATCCTGGAAATAAGAGAGCTCAGATAAGAATTGAGAAATAAATTTGTGGGTAGTTATCACGTCATGATGGATAAAAAATACCTAATAAATAGAATGGGGATGTACTTTTTATCTATCAATTTTTAGTAATTTTTTTATAGAATAAAGCAGTTGCCTTCTATATATGTACTTGTTTAGGGCTCATACACAATCCTTGGGGCTTCCCCCACATCGTAAACAATGAGGGTAAAAGAAGCGGGGGGAAGGGAGGAGGAGATAAGGACCTACCCCAAGGATGAGGAATGAACAAGGACTATCATTATTTTGATAGTAAAAACTATAGTTTTTTAAACGTTGTATGTATTTATATAATGTACGTGGGCTGTTTTTAATATCATGTATGTATTATCATCCTATGAATAATGATATAGCATGCCTTATACGTAGAAAAATAGTCCAATATTGTAGACCTTCAAGAAATTTATGAATAAGTTAAGATACGCCGTGTTGCCTAACAAGTTATATATTTTTCAATGACTTGCATATTCTTCATAGTATGTTCATGTTGGTGCCTCTGACTAACAGCTGCTCTTTGACCTCCCAGATAGACATTAACTTTAATATGCATGTCATTTTTAATTGTAATATATCAATAATTAATCACATATCCAATCTCGAGGGTTTGAAGCGACACCTCTTTATAAAGTCTGCAATCTTTTTGTCGACGTTGTGATATCAGTGAGTAAATGCCAAACCACCTCATTTTAAACTGTGAGTGTTTAAAATTTCTTAATTGAAGGAACTGTTCCTAATAAACTATGCAAAGTGATGGAGGAATATGTTTTTAGATTTACTGGACAACAGCCAAAATGCTTCCGGGCCCAATTGAGCTCATTTGTAATAAATCAAAGCTACTGAACTGAAATATACGATGTTTAAGACAGTTATTAACTCTCATTTTTAAGATATGCACCATCCTAAGAATGTCTTGAGCGGTGGGCTTCTCTATAACTTGATTTAATGTACAACATAATGTCATGAAAGCTGATGAAATGCATTAGCTTTTGTTATTTGGGCCTATGAAGTATGATGTAGAAGCTGGGCATACACTGAATATTTAGACTATGAAATTGACACAGAAAGCTAGAAGTAAATCAAAGGAGTTCTTAGTGAAATGAAGCCATAGGAGTTATTTTAAAAACAAATACTCTGAGGATAAGAATTCCACACTTGTTAATGCACCAAAAAAAAAGTTGTAAATATAATAAATTAATTGTGCTAGCTACATTTGCTGTTTTTGCTTTATATACTCTGAATTGCAAATTGTACTGGTTTTTTTTTCTTCAAATTGCTTGGTATATATGGCAAGCCAAGTTTCAAGTATTTGCGCGAAAAAAATATGAAAAAGGATTAGCTCAAGCTGTATGAAATAGACGTGAGCTGACGCGACAGTTGGCATATAGTCTCATTTTTAAACATAAATATTGATTTACACAGGGTTTGAGTATTTTCCCTAAGTAAAATAGATGGTGGAAAATTTGCTTAAGCATGATTTTTTTTCATTAATAGACTTTTAAGTATCTAATAAAACTTCTTCTACCAAGTCCTATGGCTTAACCTAAAGCACTTCCGCTAAGAAATATATTTTAATAAGTTTAGTGAACTACTTTAAGATGATATCGTATCCGGGTCCTTGGTATTATAAAAGAATACACATATTTATATATGTTATATGTATATTACGATACAGCAAGCTTTACTTATATATCTTTGATTGAGTTGATATATACATTTATACACAGGCATATAAATTGTGAATGAACACACACATATATCAAAAGAGAAATTGTGTTCTCACATATTTTTAAACGCATGAGTGAAGCCTTGGATTCCTTTTTTGACTTTGAATGTCTACAAGTTGGCATAAGTATCTATATATATATATATATATATCAAATTTATACATGAATTGATGAAAGAATCAACGCTTTGATATCATTATTTCATTATTATTCTGTGAAATATTTCGATTGAGAATAAAAGTTATCCCTAAATATGAAAAACAACTTCGTGATATGAAAATTATGGGGTTTTAAAATGTTTAACATATAAATAAAGCTAATAGTCTTATTATATCTCTGGTAGATACATGGTGGGGGAACTTGGTCAATATTACAAGCCCAAGGAATCTGTGCTTTTAAGTTCTCGACATGTGACTCCGGAAATATCCTATCAATGACGTGCTGTTATTTAAAAAAGCAATAGGGATTAAAATATGATTTCTACCTACATGAAAAGAAGGATGCTGATCTCAACCTTTGTTACTATGCTATTATAAGCATGTAATATGAGACTCTAAAGATTGGAATATGGATGAATTTTTCTATTGTTTTTCATATATTAATAAACCCTTTACTTCTTCATCCTCTAATTTCGTAGAATATTAATAAAATAGTAGTTAAATTATATATTTTGTTCATCAATTCATTAATAAATTTGAATATATTATATTGAAAATAAATAAATATATATCATTTGAAAATTAGTTATTTTTTTGAAAAATAAATGTTATATATAAGTTTGAATAAAGAGTTGTAATATTTCAAAAAATCAAATCAGGGCAAACGGCGAACTAAACTAAATATTACAATGTTGTTCAATTATTTGAATACTTCCATGAAGAAAAAATGTACATACCGATTGGAATAAGAAGTCTAAAACACAAGAGATCTTCCACTATCAAGATGTTAAAATAAAATAGACAAATATAGAGAATCATCTACTATTTTTAATATGTAGATCTAAATCATTTTTATCTTTTTTAATATTTTATGAGGAAGTGTCTAAAATTTAGAAGAAGGATTCTTCGTAATATGTATAGAAATAAGTAAATAATACAAATCAATTAATCTCCTCGGTGACAGGGCTCCTCTATGCATGCAGGGTCAACGGAAGATGCATTCCAGCAGGGATACGAAAATACGTGTCCAAAGCATAGAGACTCTTAGATCTGCAACAACTTAGACAACATACAAAGCGGTTTTCTTTTTTTTTTAATTACAAAACACGACGTACATAAATAATTATTTAAGAGTTGATACAGCTTTCAGGCTTCTGATTTATTATTGTTACCTTTATAATGAATTTACCTGCTTTCTATCAATCTTTTATACCCACCCTCATTTGTATTATACCTTTTTTTTAACATATCACAAGTAATTGTTATTGGATGTGTTTGGAAAATTGTATTGAAATAATATAATAATTTTAAAAAAAATACAAATCAAAATGAATTGGACCAAAGAAAGACAATGATATTTGTGTTTTTGGTGATTTGGAGTTTTTCTCGTCCTTGGAAGAAATTTTTGATAGACACATTTTCTAGAATGCATTCTTGAAGATAATATTATTCAGGAGCTAGAGCTAATTTTTGATATACTTTGTGTCACAGACTTCTGCTATTCCAAGGGATAACAATAAAAAAATTCATATGAAATAAAGAAATATTTATATAGATCCAACACAATAAATACATATGAAGAGGTGATATCTTAATCCCTTTGTATTTGTTCATAATCTATACATACATTGGAATTTTTATAGAGAGGGAAATTTATTGTCTCTGGGCAATCCTTTTTTATGTGTATGCAAAGAATTTATGGCCCAAGGTTTTGCTTCAAAAATAAAAGATTAAACTCGAGACGTGGCCATTCATCACTTCATCATAGTTTTAGGCTTTCCCCTTCTTTCTTCTTATTTTATATGGCCTTGCTGCAAAATGCAATTTTCATGCATATTTCATAAGCTCAAAGAGAAAAAAAAAATGGTCGAAAGGTTTTTTTTCTGTTTGAGAATGATAAATAATGCATTTTGTGGATTGGGCATATGTTGCCATGAGAATAAAAGACGGATACAGTTCCGAAAAAATCATAGTTGTGCGGCCTAATAACCTTATTTCAACTAAGTGCCAATAATGGCAAAGCCATGGAAGACCATAATTATGCAAAAATAGATAAGAGTTTGTCTTGTACACTTCGTAAGCTGCAAAACCAAATAAACTTTGTAAAAGGTGCTGCTGTATGTTTATATCAGATGAAGTTTAGGGTAAAATATAATGAGCCCGCCATACTTTTTTAAAGTACATTCGTAATCCCTTTGATTGTATTGGTTATACTAATAAGGATGGTACAATAAAGTAGAAAAAATATTATTTGAGGATATTCGTGGTGAAATCATCAAAAAGTGTTGCAAAAAATAATTTTCTTGCTTTGATTTATTGTTTTAATGATTAAAAGTCAACATTTTTATTAAGGGCAGCAATACAATTACCCATATAGTGATTAAAGTGTATAAAAAAGATTGTATAATTTTGTCTTTTACATATTTGGTTCGATATATATATTTATTTATACATATTTTGTTATTGATTAAAAAAAGTTATTCATGAAATACAATAACATCATAGAAATGCAATAAGTACTTGATCTAAACCCCCTGAGGAGTATACAAAGAGCATTAAATATGGCTCATCATTCATTCATAACTTTGTATGGAGTATAAAAATAAGAACAATCATTTTAATAATGGTCATTATACAATTTTTATGTTATTATAATTATATAACTAGATTTATACGTGAAAATTGGCTCTGATCGAAATAACTTTAAAAACCTTTGTTTATGTAACACTTCCTTTCAAGTTGCTTAGTGCTCCTTTTAACTGGAATACGATTCATAGCAGATCTTATACTATTCACAAGGAGTTATCAAAAAAAAATAGCCCCAAAAACAATTCAAGGGCTTAATGTTAAATGACATAGAAATCCTTTACAGTGGATTAGGGGGGGTCCTTTTTGTGTCTTCATCTCTTTAGCTCAGATTCCATCCTCTCTCTCTCCCCCCCCTAAGTTGCATGCAATTAATATTATGAAGATTATGATGAAAAAGGGACCTCGTAATTGGTCTCCCTTTCATTTCAGCACCCTTAACATGGAAGCAGGGGGGCGAAAAGGGGAAAATATGAGGAGGATGATGATGACTCCATCATGCATGTTCATAAATGTGGACAATCAACAAAAAAAAGCGGACTGAAGTGGAGTAAATGTAAAAGCCAGCTACTTAAACTATGATGTTGAAATGGAAAGAGTTATCATTTAGTTGTTATAGACTCATTTGACTCAAGGTATATTGAAACACAAGGTACCTTCATATTGTCACTACTCGCTTGCCAGGGATTTTTAATGACGTCACACGGCAAGCGAAAATAATAAAACATTGTGAAATATTATTCTGCCACTTAAATTATCAAAAATCTATGGAAGACTCATTTGACTAAAGGTATATTGAAAAACAAGACACGTCCATATTGCAAGAGAGCTGATTACTCGCTTGCCGGGATTTCTAATGACGTCACACCGGCAAGCAAATATAATAATTGCATTATGTATTACTATTCTCGCCGCTTAAATCATCAAAAATCTATTGAAAGCGTTCAGACTCATTTGTCTCTAAGTATATTCTAAAACAAGATACGTCCATATTGCCAAGAGAGTTGACTACTCGCCTGCTAGGGATTTTTAGTGACGTCACACCTGGCAGGCCAAAATAATAATAACAATGTGTAACAATATTCCCTCGCTTAAGTCATCAAAAAAATATTGATTTAAATTATTTTAATACGTAACACAATAATAATAACATGTATGACGTTTCGCTGTTACTGAAAGCACGAAATAAACAGAAGTGGAAATTTATTTGCCTTGATTTGGTTCATTTCATTTCAAATTTTCTTTTGTTTAATAAAATATGACTCCACATAAAAGTGAAAAAGGTCGTAACAGTACAAGTAAGAGTAGAGGTCTGAAAAGGATTAATAGACGAAGAGGTAGGATATTATAAAATGATCAGAGCAGATTGACGATAGCTAGATACCAAGAAACTCTAAAACTGAATCAATACTTAAGAATATCTATTTGTTTTCATTATTTCGTATTTAACATGTTAAAGTATGATCATGTGCCGATACCAACGCTAGACATTTTTGTACTTAATCTGTATTATTGCTGGTGAATAAAATATATTTTTAAATAATTATAAAAGTTTTTATTATCATTTGTCATAACCATTACAATAAAGTATAAACCAAACCACGGATAAAGTAATAAGAAGTAAAATGAAATAAAAACTCTCCTGAAGAAATTTGTATGTAGAATCAATACATTTATAAATCATTCAAGGAGCACAATGTTCAAATTTACGGTTCAAAAGCAATGATCATTAAAAAATATGAGAGAACAGCTTATGAGTTCCTTAAAAACGACGGCATCTTATTAGAAATTGTGTTGAACTACAAGGTGCAAATCGTACAACGTCTCCAGCACAAAATATATTTTTATTTGACGAGTCACAAATGCTGTGTATTTCTCATTATGCGCCATAAATACTATAACTACTTCGCATATTCATATATATGCACACAACTATGTATATTTTTTGGGGGGGATAGGATTCTTAATGCAAGAGATGAAAGCGCAGTGGGGGGGGGGGGTACTTCCTGTTCTGAAAATGGATAGTGCTTAGGGCAATCACGGAAAATAATAAGGTCTGCATACATATATGATTACGTCTAAAACAGAATAGAATTAATAAGATAACTATATATACTATATGTTGGAATATAATCATATATTCCAAATACAAATGTACTATATAGCAGAGGTGAAAGTAAACAATCTTGCTGGTTCTTTGCATTTTTAATAGGCGTTAAGTCTGTATTTTTTTTGTTTTTTGTTATTTGAAATGTTCCGTGTATATATTTTTAAATACACGATGGCTCAGTGTGTTAAGGGGGTTTCAACTCTCATTGTTGAGGGGGCAGGTTCGAATACCGAGAGGGAATTTTTATCAACCTCATTGCATAGATCCTAGGTTCGATAGACTAATTTATACTATAGTATGATTATCTATGTATATCCGGTCGGATACCGCAATTCTATCGAACCG
The DNA here is from genome assembly GCA_013387185.1 of Caligus rogercresseyi. NCBI lineage: Eukaryota > Metazoa > Arthropoda > Copepoda > Siphonostomatoida > Caligidae > Caligus > Caligus rogercresseyi. The sequence continues at coordinate 7,646,206 of CP045907.1, forward strand.
AATAGGCAAATACATTTTAAAAAAGGATAAAAGCATGGTGATCCTATTGTGTGGAAATCACATTGGAGGCACATTTTTTTCTTCTTTTGTCACAGTCTATTCACTTAGACTTCACCCGAAAACAACAAGAAAATAATAGTAGCCACTCAATCCTTCAACTGCCCACATATAATTTCTCTGTCGAACAATGACCTCATGTGAGAAGTTTTTTTAGGTAATTACTTATTTTCAACGACCCCATCTGTTCAACCCGCACTGTAATTGAAAAATGAAGAAAACATACTATTATTGGATTTCTTCATTTGCAATGCTATTTTTTTCTGCTAATGGCTCTTCTTATTGGCGAAATCATTAACGTATTTTCCTTCCTTCCCTCTCATAATGAATATTCAACAAAATGACCTCTTTTTCTTGTTATTATTGCATAGAGTAGAAGAAATTACTCTTTGGCACGAAAAATGTCCATAAAAGGAATTCATAGAGATATAAACTTATAGAGTTCTTACTTATTACAACATAAAGAGGGAGGAAGTTGAAGGCTATGTTTTTTTACTGCTGAAGGGATTTAAATATAATATATTTTTTTTAATCACTCAAAATATTCAAATATCTGTTTCTGATTACTTGAATCCAGGCGTCAATCTATAAATACCCTTAGACAAATGACTCTGAAGGAGTGGCAGAGCACTTTCCGCCAGTCTAAATTATTAATTTAAGATCCTTTCTTTAAAAACTAGATTTTATCATTTATAACAGTTATCAACTGAATTCCAATGTAATTGTGTAAGATTCATAAATATAGAAAACTACATATCTTTTAAGTATAAACAAGACCCAATCTCCATCATCCTGTGAATATACATATTGCCCTTAACAAGCACAAAACCATAGAGATATAAAGACAAGAGAGCTTATTGGATTCTTCAGAGAAATACGTCATATTGCCCAAATTAAACAAGTCTTTCTATCTATATGATCAGCTTACGATGACGTAGATCAAATTACTTTGTTTAAGTTGGGCAATGGCGACAGCTGAACTATGTTTCTCTGCTATTGAAGGGAATAAGCTCTCTATATCTTTATATCTCTATGGATCAAACTAGTTATATATTAAAGGAAAAGAGAGCCACTTGGTAACTAATATATTATTTTTAAATACAAACAAAACTAGAGGCATATATACACTCAGAGAATGCAAACCTCCGCCGTCACGGGTCCTTATGAGCTTCCGAGGCGGATTTTTCACGACTGGGGCGGCGTAGAGGGACGGGGGAGGGTTCCCTTGACGGAAATTCCGAGAGAAGACGCTCTCGGCACCCATTTTACAGTACAGCGACATCTATTGACAGAGTAGGCTAACTTGAAATTTATTAGTATTTAGCTCGTTTTTCATCTTAATTCTGCACTCAGAGATGCCAAAATTTATCACTTGTTACTTTTGACATTTCCAACAACTCCACAAAGTTTTCATACGAATCCGTTCAGGTACTTTTTGAGTTATCCTGCGACAAACTACAGACAAACCAACAAAACCAACGCCAGTGAAAACATACCTCCTTCGGCGGAGTAATTAAGGCTTTAGGGCTTAGACAAACACTTGTAAATATATATATTTGACAGTTGTGTTTTTTTGAAATTTTGGCATCTTGCTCTCAACGAGAGGCATATTATTTGTGTTCTTGCCCTAAAATATTAAAAAAAAAATATATCTTTATGCACAAAAATAAAAAGGCCATAGCTCCGATATGTCAATAGTGTTACTAGGGAGTGCGATAGCTCAGTATGTTGAGGGGCGCAGGTTCAACTTCCGTGAGGAAGTGGTCAATTTTTGTCAACCACATATTGTATATACGATCCTAGATTCGATGGAATTACTCGCTTGTATGTTTATTCTATCGAACCAATGATGCAAATACTCTATAGGATGTTTTTAAAGATATGCAAAAGAGGACGAGGAAACCCATATCCATTTAATTATCTATTGTCCGCCTGCAAGGCATACAAATTGATGCGGTGGAGGAAGAGATCGGGGAGGGACGGTGTTCCTTTAAAGATTATTATTTAAAATCACATAAAAACTTTCATCATATGTACAATTATTATAAGCAACATAATCGCTCAAACAAAGCTTCACTACCGGTTGATACCGGATTAAGTTCAGCTGAGATGGGGCCAATATAGGACAAAACAAACACAATATATATAGTTCTTGGAAGTAAAAGGGATCATGAATTTTATGTTTTAAAATATAATAAGTATTAAATATAATATAAGGTCAATATTTTGGAAATTAAAACAGCTCATTTTTAATATATATAATAAAGAAAAAATACATGAAAACCTTTAAAAATATTGAAGGTACAATGATAAATATATTTTTGTTTAGGAGCTTGAATAGTCTGAGATATCTATATATATATATATGCCATATATATATATATATATATATATAATATATATATTATATAATATATATATATACGGGGAAAAGGGCCGGGACTTTTTTAGAACTTCTTTTTCAAAAACATCGTCACTTTCAGAACGAAGGAACAAAATATACTGAAGTCCCGGCCGGGTCCCGGCGAAATAGTTGTCCGGTCGTTTCCTGATACATATATATATAACTAATTTAATATTTAATCATTTAAAACTCTTGTTGATTTGGTGTCAAAGAGTAATGCAATTGCAAATATAAATACTTGTTTGTGTTTGTTACATTTAAATACGAAGAACTAAAAATTATAAATAATATAATTGGCTTATCAAATCAAATGAAGCATTTTATATATATATATATATACATAATATATATATATATATACATAATTAGTTATCAAATTTGAAGCATTTAAATTTTAACTTTAATTAAGTTTTGGGAATGCCCTTGAATATTGCTCTGATCCTCTCAATTTATTCAGAAACAATGAAACTGTGAAGTTTTAGCATTTTCACTTCTATAAGAAATCCAAAATTAATACTGCGATAAGTAAATTGGATCAACGACAACAAAAAACGTTGATTTACTAAACCTTTCATTTATTGGGGTATCTTTTTAAAAACAGTAGCCTTTTTATGTATTTACCTATTTAATTCTACATGATTTACTATAGAAAATGATTAAATATTTAATATTATTTATAGGTCAATAAATATCTTATTTAGCCGATAAAACATATTTTTGCTATAATATTGTCATTTTTATAATAAATAAATTGAAAGTAAACGTGATACACTATTGACTGAAACGTTATCCACATTTAATGGTTTTGTAAATTATGTTTCGTCATTCAAACCTAATTATCCCAGCTTAAGTATTCTATAGAATGATATCTAAATGAAGGAATGTATAAAGAATACATAGAACATAGTTTTAAAAAGGGGTGTATTGTGAGTGACTAAAGTATTTTCTCATTCTCTTGTTCATATGTAAATTTTGCAAATGGATAATCGTGCAAACATTGAAAAAACTAATTGCTCAGCATGAGTTAGCAATTAATATTTGCTCTTAATGATTATTTGCACTTCTACCGACCTAGATATTCAATAATAAAGAGAAAGGATTGAAATGTAGAGTTGTTGAATCATGTGCAATAAATTAATTATATTTATATATTATTATTTATATATATATTATTTTATATATAGTATATGTATAAGGAAATGACGGGTACCGGCCGGCCGGGTCCTGGCTGATTGAACGTCCCGGCCGGGTACTGGCTGTTTTTTCGAACGCCCCGGCCCAGCCTGGTGTCTAAAAATCACCGGGCGGGACTTAATGTTTTCATTCGTTCGTTTTTTAGAAATAATTTTAAATATTTTAAAAAAATATTTTTTTAAACATCGTCACTTTTAGAATGACGAAGGACGAATATATTAAAGTCCAGGCCGGTTTTGCCCGGCTTGAAAAATTTAAGTCCCGGCTCGGATCCCAGCGAAAAAAAGTGTCCAGTCGTTTTGATATATATATATGTATATATATATATAATTGAGATCGTTAATTTTAGTGTTTAAGGTGTTAAAATGATAATTTTCTTCCTGTAACGCAATTTTTACCAGGTTTCCCATTCTTGATATCTTAAACTTAGTTACGATAAGTAGTATATTTTTTACTTACATAAATACGATTAATTTATCTATGTGTGAGCAGTAATACATTTTAAATATGACATGAGCATTTTAGGCTTTAAGCATTAAAAAGTAAAATATTGAGGCTTTCAAGTGTGTAAGAATATTATATCACATATCGATTATATCCTCTTAACCTATGACCTACTCTCTTATCCGCATTTTTCTGGAGGAATTGGAACCCCTCACGAGAGGGAAAGTTTATTTTGATGCATCTATTGGGAATTAGAGGAGTAGTTTGTTTGTTGGAGCTTTCGTGCAGGGACTCATCCTCTTGTGTTCACCCTCCAGCATTCTTGATGAATATAAATGGTTTCTTGGAGAGCTGAACTAACATATTACATTACTAATAACAAAAACAAAAAATATGAACCCTAAAGGGGTGCTTTCACCTGGACCCTCAATCTACCATACAAAGGGATGCTGATAAGTTGATTAAAAGTTCCATATGTTAATTGTACCTAGTTGGTTCTGATGATATTGTATGCAGATCAAGGAGTTACGCCATCTTTTATTTGTCAATTTAAGTTTGCATCTTCTGTTTTACACTGATCAATATATTTTGGACTATGGTATATATATTATAATACTTTACGTATAGTGTGTTCCATCATATATATATTTTTTAACTTCAATTAGAAGTAACACATGGGCTGAAAAGTCCCGGGCCTAACAAAGAAAACACATTTTTTTTGTTCGAAATTAGCTTTACTCATCAACGTAATCTCCATCAAGAGCAAAGCATCATTCCAGCGCCGCTCTAACATTGCAATACCACTTTTGTAGAACGATCCATCTTTTCCCCCAAACAGGCCTCGTTTGAGCGAAAAACCCTTCATTCGTGCGAAATTACTTACGGCGAGCATTTTTTCAGGTCAGAGAACAACCAGTAGTCGCTGGAGTCAAATCTGGCGAATACTGTATATGTGGGAACAACTCGAAGTTCAATTCACGCCATTGTTTTGATTGACTTGTGACAGGGTGCGCTGTCTAGATAAAAAAAAAAAAATTTGCATATTTTCGTTTCTTTGCAATTTCGGCCTTCAAACGCTCCAATAACGCTATTTAATATTCACTGTTGATGGTATTTCCTTTCTCAAAATAGTCATGAATATAAACCACGCATATCCCAAAATACCGAGGCCAAACCTTTCCAGCCGATTGTTGTGCTTTCGGGCGCTTTGGACGAGGTTCACCAGTTGCTGTCCACTCAAATAACGATCGTTTTGATTCCGGAGTGAAGTGATGGATCCATGTTTCATCCATTGTCACATATCGACGCAAAAATTCCAGTTTGTTACGTTTAAACATGGCCAAACACTTCTCAGAATCATCAGCACCTTCCTGTTTTTAGTCAACAGTAAGCAAATGCGGCACCCACTTTGAACAGACTTTCTCATAGTCAAATGCTCATGCAATATAAAGCCAACACGTTTTTTTGATATCTTTACAATGTCAGCTAACTCACACAACTTCACTTTTCGATCATTAAAAACGATTTTGTGGATTTTTGATGTTTTCTGGTGTTACCGCCTCATTTGGACGTCCACTGCGTTCTGCGTCATTGGTGTCTCTACGACCACATTTGAAGTCAGCAAACCAACGTTTTATTGTTGTTTCTGATAGAGCGGAATCCCCATAACACTTTTCAAGCCATTGCTTCGCTTGAACAGTATTTTTCTCCTCAAGAAGCAGTGTAAAATTAAAACACGAAATTATTTTGATCCCTTGTTTTAAAATAACAACAGTAGCGTCACTCTTAGCACAATAACTCAAAAACTATGAATAGAATATATGAAATTTAACAGCTGTCTTTTGAGGTTAGTATTACTGATAAAAAGGTTATTGCAATAAATACCGTATATGTGTTAGGCCCGGGACTTTTCAGCCCATGTGCTACATAAAATACGTCAAATCCCCCCAAAATAAAATAATTTCAAAGGAAAATAATGTTTTTTATTATTATCATACATATTGACATATATCATAAGTGGCACATCTTCTGAAGCCTTACAAAAGCTGCTGGAAATTACCCCCTTCAGCCTCAAGACAGAATGACGCACGCTTCAGGACATATCTGCAAACGTTTTTGATCGTCTACTGGTTATATCAACACCTTAACATCATTCCTAATTTGTTTCGCTGATATTTCGAGGATTTTTTGATGTAGTTTTGATCGAGGCAAAAGAGCTTCTCGTCAGTCCAAATGATATATTGACAATATTGATGATGCTGTAGAATCCACTGATAATACTGCCTTCTTTGCACTTTGTGGATATCACTAATGGTTTTAAACGGAAGGTTTAGGTTGAAGATGGTTGACAATCAATGTAAATTTTTATATTTATAATAATATATAGGTCGGTGTTCGCGCCCAATAGAAGCTTATGATACACTACCGAGATATCCTATTGTGAGTGCCATGTGCATGATCTATTGTATTTAAATTTAATGTAATCAGCTTATTATGTAGAAAAAACAAGTAGTGAGTAACAAGATAAATAATAGTGTTTGTGTATAAAAAAACTATAACAAGTTTTCTCTTTGTAAGGAAA
>CP045907.1:7660780-7681452 GCA_013387185.1 Caligus rogercresseyi
AACAAATCACAAGGGTTTATAAAACGGCAATATTGAAGGACTATCTCTTCAGTATTTATTTCAAAATATATTATATATCTTGATGTTATGGCTGGTTTTTAGCTTGTTTATTGTTAGCTACATAGCACGAAAATACTGGACCCTATTTAAATACACAAAAATATAACAATTTATTGTATTGACAAATAGGATTGAGTTACAAACAATAAAGAAATTAAAAAAATATAGTTTGGGATAATCGAGCATAATTCATTGATGCCGAAGAAACTGCCCTTGGACCATCTGCATATGGACCATAGGAAGATTCTTGTTGGTCCAGCTGTGGTCTTTTTGACCATGAATGTATGACGGACTAAATCGTATATGCTTAATAAAGATCCCTCTAATATTCGTTATATGATCGTTTTTCCTTCCAACCAGGTGGCGGACAAATGAAAAAAATATATACCTTTCGGCACTGTATGAATCCATTGAACGAATATGGTGGATGAAATCAGTCAAGATTTAAAAAAATGTTAAAATAACATCGTCAAACCATCTCCATATTTAAGTCGTTATCCTTCCTATAAGAGATAACACTCCTGAGTCGTTGATTTTCTGTATAGATCATGATCGTAGTCACTCCTAGAGAGGATACAATCGTGATCTTTACCAGGAGAGTCAATGACTCTATTGGATCTCCATCTCTACTACGACATAAATAGCATTAGAGCATTAAAATTAGTCACTCGAAGGTAGGATCTGTTCAATGACTAATAAAGACCATCCCCTTTCGGGATTTGAACCTGGTCTCCAACATTGCGAGTTGAACATGCCTTAACACACACGGCTATCGCAAACCCATTTATTTTGAGTGTTACTCTTAGATGAATTATTATTTTTATAAAGCCAGTATATGATTGTATTTCAAATGAAGACACTGAGTGACAGCTCTTCGTTCACTCACTGATAGCAACATTAACAATAATATTCGTCACATTTTATATATTCTCAGATGGACACTTAAAAAATTATAACAAATATACAAATGTACTCAGCTCATATGTTTTATATAATTTTAAATCGTCAAAGATTAAAGCCAAAGCAAAGCTCTCCTACTACCTAAGTCATATAATCAAATATTGGGCCTTATATAGTTATATTACTGTATGAATTAAAAAAAAGCATAACAGAGAAAAAAAGCTTGAAATAGAAAGGACGTTTTAAAACCTATTGACAATAGAGCAAACATTGCTCCGTTCATGACCATGACTGTATTTTTTCACATCGCTATGAACTGATGTTCAGTTATCTAGCTTATTTATTTAGATATTTATTGGACTTTAACTATATTCTTCGGTTCAACATTGTTATTTATCGAGGTATTTGTTACTGGAAACTGATATTTAGATTTATATATTTATTTATGGCACTTATTACCTTAAGTTTGATGTTCTCATCCTATGTGATATTAGATATTGGGACAAAAAGTTGCTTATAAATAAATTCATCATCCAAAATACAAATAGTCTTTATATTATACTTTTATCTCATATATGATGCAAAGTTACCAAATCAGCTCTTAAAGCCCCCTATCACAGACATCTATAACAGAGTCAAGGGCATTTACTCAGTCAAGTGGTGCCCACACATGACGTCATGACCTCAGTGTCACGAAGGATCACAAATGCATCAATTAATGTCCCTCTTAATATGTGCTGCAGGCTTTTTTATACCTACAATCTGTATATAGTATAGTATATGTAGTAGTAATTACATCTTAATTGAATTTCCTACTCTGATTTACTTCGAGGCGTCCATGTTTTTTTGGTCAAGGGATCTTCTTCATACAACATTCATTACATCACAATTAATGGATGTTTGTTTCAGAGGGAGAGAAAGACATGGTAGAGAGGGGGATTACCCCTGGGACGGTGTTGGGTTTCAGGGTTGTAGTCCCACGACGACAAGAAAGGCTTAATAGATGCACCCAAGACAAACACGGAGAAAGCAGACGAAAACACGTAATTTGGTTTTTATTATTAGACGTCTTTGATTTCTTTATGTATATTTCTAAGGCGTGATTAGGTTAATTGAGGGGAAACGTGTTGGAATTTACTAGAAGAAAAAAAAGCCTTATAAGGATTTACATTTCATGGGTCGAAATAAGGACATATCGGATTCCTTAAGGGGAAAACAAGGAATCCGAATTTGTGAGGAGAAAGGAAGAACACACCTATCATCTATGACTTCTGTCATATATTGCGGGAAATGAAATTGTCTACAGAAGCATGAGAGAAAAGAGGGTTCCATATATGAGCTACTCCTTGATACTAAGCCGTGTCCAACACTCAATGTTGAGGGCGCAGGTTCTATTCCCGAGAAGGCAAGGTTATTTTTGGTTAACTTCATTGATAAGATCCTAGGTTCGAGTGACGGATTTTAATGTAAGTATGCTTATTTATATCCAATCGGAAGCTGCATTCTATCGAACCAAATAGATATCAAAAAATATATATGTAATTTAACACACTCAAAAGTAAAATTATCAATTCTTAACTAAACCACTTTCGTCTTATACCGTATTATGCTCGGATTGCTAAGAAGGCTAGGGATTACTATATACAAGACCTGACATAGAAATAGAAAAACAGTTGTCGATTAGTAAACATAGAGACATATTTCTTGTATCTCTCTGGCAATCTTTTTTATTATAGTACCAAATGAATCACAAACCTCTCACTTTTTCCAATTATTAATAAACTATATTATTTTTTGTGTTATCATAAACAGCTTGAGTTTTTTATTCTTGAGGAGGAAGCCTGATATGATGAATAAAAAGCTCCAGCTGTTTAATAAAATGCTATAAAAAATCAACAACAGCTTTTTATGGTTAAAATAATTTTATTCTCTCACTGCAAGAAGAATACAGTGTAAAAAAATACACTAAAAAATACAGATAACATATGAAATTAAATAAATCGGGCAGTTTCGTAATAAAACATCAATGAACGTCAGGGACTTTCTTCAAACACCGTCAAGTATGAACGCTTGAATGGAGTCAAATCCGATCATAATCCAATTTAGCTACTTTAAAATACCATATAAACATGACAAAAGGAAATGGAAATTAAATGTGAGTCTCCTAGAAGATAACCTGACTAATGATCGAGTTGAACACATAATTAAAGATGTTAAGTCCAAACTAGATTCTGGCAAAATAATAAGTGCCTCACATGCCTTGAAAGTAATCCTTGACTCTTCAAGAAGAGAATATATAAAGCTAGGAGTAAAGAAAAGTGAGGAAAGAAGACAAATGGCTGATAAATTAGAACACTGTAAACGCTTGTCTATAGATGGTTTGACCAGAGAAGAATTATTAAAGAAATCCTCCTCTTACTCAGCCAGAGGCTGTCTAGTTAGAACAGGATTAAAAAATATTGATAAAGGTCAAGTAATCCTAGAACGTATAAAAGATTTCGAAAAAGACACATGGAGAAGAAAGAGGTTAATTTTTTGGTTGATTCTTACGGAAATGAAATAAAGAGAAAAGTAAAATAGAAAGGGAAATCGTAATGTTTTACAAAGACCTATATAGCTGCTTGGAATGTCAAAAAAACGAGGGAGGTAGAAATAGTAGATGCAAGGTACATAATGATAGCTTCCACATAACCTTTTCCAATAATGGGCCACTTGCCACAGACCCTTCTCTGCCTCAAATATCTAAACCATTGAGAGACTTTTTAGATAGCGATGTAACGTCTATAGAAATAAGTGAATATGTGCGAGGTAATAATAAGAAAAACAAGTCCCCGGGACCCGATGGGTTCCCGATGGAATTTTATAAAAAACACTGCTACCTGCTCTCTCCCTGTTGGAAAGAGTGTATAAGGAGGCTGTTTTGCGAGGGCATTTTGAAACGCATATAACCAACGGCAACTTGGTGTTGATACCAAAGAGTGGAAAAGACCCAAGAAGGTCGAAAATCTAAGACCGTTAACAATGCTTAACTCATCTTACAAAATTTATAGTGGCATTTTGTCAAAGAGGATGAATAAAGTATTACCCTTAATAATACATGAGACTCAGAAGGGATTCATCCAGGGCAGATACATACATGACGCCATTAGGGGCATTATGGATTCGGTAGATGAAGAAAAAACAGTAAAAAGGCCCTTATGGCAATAGATTTCCAAAAAGCCTTCGATAGTGTATCGCACAATCACATTTTAAAGTGTTTGGGCCTCTATGGTTTGGGCCTGATTTCATATGTATGATAGCTATATGTCTCCGTAGGATTCATACCGAATATGGAAAAGTTGCGAGACGTTTGGGGTAAGAAGGGGCTGTAGGCAAGGAGACCCACTGTCTCCCTGTGTATTTGTATTGGCAATTGACAAACTTTTACGAGAAATTAATGAATCGGGAAAAATTAGAGGGGTCAAATTTCATGATACTGAAATCAAAACCCAGGCTTTCGCTGACGACATAACAGCACTTTATTCAGGCTCAAGTAATGAAATTACACGGTCAGTAGAGGAAACTATAAAAATTATCAATCTTAGGGGGAAACTATCAGGATTACAAATTAATCTTATGAAAACCAACATATTGACAAGTTCGTTGGATTTATCAGTCCCCCGAAATATACAGATAGTAGGAGAAGCAAAATTCTAGGAGTTCACATATCCATTGGAGGTTTTACATTGACAAAAATGTTAGGTGTATAGAAGAAAAGATAAATAGTATCACGGCAAAATATAATTACCTAGTCAGCTGGAATGTGCCCACCAGGATACACGTGTGGAATGTATTAATACTCCCGAGAGTAACTCATTTATTACGAATAGCGCGGTTTGATGAGAGACTCTGTAAGAAAGTCGATGAAATAGCCCGTTCATTCATTTTAAAGAAAGAAAGTTCTCCCAGGATCACCTGGGAGAGAATACAATGTCCAAGGAAATATGGGGGGCTTGGACTCCTTTCTATACGAACCATATGGAAGACCATATTATTTTCCTGGTTTAAGAAATTTGTTCATACAGACACTTCGTGGACCAAAATATTGGTAAGTAAACTGGAAGAGGAGAGAAGTCTTGATTTCAACTCAGTTAGGGGAAAGGGCCCCTCGAGGCTCATTGAATACTTAAAGACAGTAAGCCCATTTTGGGAGAGTGTGGCAAATGTTAGTGAGGAATTGGCTTCTAAGATTCTTCCTCTTATGGGGTGGCAAGAGCCAACAAAAAATAATAACAGACTAGACTTCCTTCGAGAGACCTCTATAAAGAAAAAAATAAACTTTATCGTGAGATATATGAATTTACCAAATACACATGTTTTAACGAAACACTGGAGATACGAAGAGTTTTAAAAAATATTAGTTTTAAATGTAGACCGATTGGCCCAAGAAATTGTTTCTTTGGTTTTCTATTTTTTTTAACAATAAAAATCTACGTAATTTACAACTTAATGAGATAACTAAAAATAAATATTTAAAGCAGATCGAGCGTCACAAAGACAGAGAGAACGTGAATGCTAAAATGAATAAAATTATTGAGGGCTTATCCAACCTTAGATTTGACTTTTCACTATATTGGATAAAATATAAAATAATCACCAATACTTTGACCACGGGAAGCTTATATGGGAAAACAAAAGATGAAAGACTTTGCTTCTTCTGTAAGGAAAATAGAGAGACCACAGACCACTTTCTTGTTAAATGTATTGCTACTAGACCAATTCGGGAAAAGATAGCTTTAGCAATATTTCTAAAATATGATATTATTTTACAAAGCAATATTTTTTTTTTATATATTGGCCCCATCAAACTGAAATTAATTTTATAGTAACAAAAATAACAAACGCCCTATATAAATTTAGATGCACTAAAACGCCACTACCTGATAATTTTGATAAATTTGTGGATAAAATTTTAGAAGCCCCCCTTGATGATTGATTGTTTTTTTCTTTTTTTAATTATAATTATCATGATGAAGTTTCTTACGTTATGTATATTTTAGCGATTTTAAGGGATGATTTGTTTTCTTATTTTTACACATGTTGATTAATACAGGAACCCGATTGGTGATATCGTCTTCCCCATCCCGAGGAGGCCAATGAGGTCCACAACTTCCGTGGCGTACCCACTTGGGAGGGAGACAGCTACTTTTGCATGTCACGCAATATCTGTGTGGAACTTGTCTAAGGCCTTGAGGTCGGCCACTACCCTTCACACAGCCAGGACCGCAGCTAGGGCCATTGGACGCAGCGTCCCCATATAATCCATTCTGCATTGGCATTTTGTTTTTATTTCTTTTATATTTTTATATGATTTTATATTTTATTATTTTTAATTTATTTATATTTTAGACTAGTACAAATGTAACTAATATGCCAATGGCAAGAAATATACTCGATTACACAAACTCATATGATAATAAAGTTGTGCGTCCGTACAAAAAAATGATCGTTATTGTTCAAAATTACTGCCCAGATAAAAAAACCATATATATAAAACAACAATTGATAAACTAATTTTTATTCAATACAAAACGGTGATGCATTCTTTAAATCCTTCTGATGTCGTTCCAATAGAATTTTGAACTGTTGGGAACAACAACAGCTCTTGGTTTGTTTCTTTAAAAATGTTATTAATAATTTAAAAAAGGTTAGGCGTGTTCCTCTCGTCCACAAGTCTTGTAGAAGAAGTAAATCCAGACACGGGAGGAAACTCCGTATCAAAGCGCCTCCTCCAGAACAGAAGAACTTAAACTGTTTAAATAATGCAATAATAATATTAACCACAGCTTATTAATAATAGAAAAAGGAGAGATTGTGATTCATTGGTAATTATCATCAAAGAGATGTCGGAGATTTGTTACAAATATGTCTCCATGTTTTCTAATCGAAAAGCTGTTTTTCTCTTTCTATGTCAGGTCGTGTTTAAAGCAAAAAGTATAATTTTTTGCCTCTAAAAGAGGCTAAGAAGGACAACAAAGAAAAATATATCCACAACGTGTCAGCGTGTCCAGCTCATAATGTTGTGGACAGACACAGGGGAAGGTCAAAATGATCAGCTGCATCGAAAATAGTATCTGAGGTTCGATTGAGTCATTTCTATGCTAGACAGCTAATCATTTCCTCAAGATACTAAATTTCAGTAGAATCATTTAGAGAAAAATATTTGGAATTTATAACAACAATTTTTTAAAAGAACATTTTGACAAATGTCTGGCTCACCAAAGGAAAGCTGTCTTCCTTATAGCACTTGAGGCAAGCATGACTCTTGCATGGCTAGACATTTTTATAACTCAAACATTAGTGCCCAACCTGTAAGTACTTACCCACAACTATAAAAAAGTATTTGTCAATCTCTTAGGAAAAGTATTTATTTATAACCTCAATAAAACTTTGCAATCCCAACAAAATAAACCGCCGCCTTTCCTCCTTTTGTGTATGGGTAGCCCATTCATCTCCCACCCCACTCACCGTATTTTGTGCTCTCTTTCGTTTCGTGGCTTTTTCGTCCTCTTTTATTATTACGCATGGAAGTCGTTGGCTTGAGGTATAAAAGATATAAGGAATTATTGATATATATATATAATATATATATATATATGTGCACATAGGGCTTGGTTGTTTTGAGGCTCCCGTGAGTATACTTAATGAGGGGAAGCTTCCCTGTGTTCCTTGTTGAACATGATAACCCTTGGTTGTTGTAATCATGCCCCTATTTATTATTTTTGTATGGAGTTATCAGACGGATTGTAAACAAGGCTGGGTAATTGTTTTCTTTGTGGTGTTGAATGGGGTTTGATAATGTGGTGTATATATATTAATGACAAAAAATACAAAGGACCTTTATTGCCCCATTAAGGTCCATTAAGACACATATTTAAACCTGGTAGATACTTAAGGCAGCCCTGTGAGGATCATCACACAAAAATGGTGAATCGATATTTCCAGTTATATAAATATATAGCAGTCAGAGCCTTAGTACCCGATATAGATTGTGATTTAAACAAATTGAAAAATAGTATCGAATGTAGAATTATTATTATTATATATATATATATATATACACTATAAAACTATGGATACAAATATGGATGAGGTCAACCTAATATCAAACATTTTAGTAAGTGACAAAAGTCAGTCTAGTTATTTCATGGGTGGTTGAGAGTTAGCTTATATTTGGAGGGCAAAATATTTTTTTTAAATGTTAGAATGACAGATAAATTATGAAAGCCTTGTTTTAGTTTGTTCAAGTTGTAATTTATTGTGATTTTATTAGTGACATAAAATATGAATATTTTTTCGACACTGCGGTATAATATTGCAATTGGTTGCTGATCAAAAAAAATCTTATCCCCAAACTATTGACATAAATAATTCTCTACGGCTGCTAAATGCTAAGAAATATTGTTGCTGAGAAGCCTTGAAAACTAACGGATTAACGGGAGGTATTGAACTACACAGTTAAAAGAACAAGTGAGTCCCAAGACAGACGAGGGGTTCCACAGTTATGTCGAAAAAGTGACTTTGGAACAAGAGTGTACATCCGTGTCAAGGTTATTTCTTCAGACTAAAAAATGTAAAGCAACTAATATGGTCAATACTAGTAACATCGAAGAGCAAACAGTTTTCGATTATCTAAATAAAATTCACCATCTCTGTCCGTCTGTATGTCCGCACGCTATCTCCTCCCACATTTATGGTCAGATTTGAACTTCGAAGGTACTATGGAATCCTTGGGTCAAGGCGGACCTTATAAAACTATTGCAAAGTGACGGGGACCAGAAATGAAAAAAAATAGCAGCGTGTACACATTTGTTACTTTCTACAAACTTAATTATGATCAAGGAGGTAGAGATTGAGCTTTATAAGCTTCAAAACACTGACTTTTGCCTCCTCTCTATATTTTTAAGGTCTGTTTCACTCACAAATAGCTTCAAAACCTACCCATACCCGAAAGTTCGAACGAACAAATGGGAGCAGTAGGCGCTCAAATATGCGAGTTAATAAATTGTTTTTTTCAATTCCACTCATAAATTACTCATTGTAAGAGTGGAGGAGTTGATATCTGTCACTGACTGTTTGTGAGTTCATGTGCTATAAGATTTATCTATGTTGATAATAATCATACCCCAATCGACAGCTGTGTTTCTCTTTTTATCACAGGTCATTAAAACTGCAAACCATACCCTAGTTATGTACTCTTTTGATGAATAACTAGAATCAATGGAATCAGATCAAGTTTTAATGTGAAGGCTCTCTGTGAATGTGAATCATATTTAGTCCACGAATAAAGAATCTTTTGATTGATGTTGAACCAAAATTGGATTTTCCCTCTCGGGAGGAGCGAACCGGCGCCCTCAGCATCCTAAGCCACTCCCTTTGTGCCTTTTATTCAATTGGAAGTACATCAGTGTGTGTAAACTTTCCTGATGTTATTATTACCCCGCCAAAGGACGGTATTGTTACCTCCGCGAAGGAGGTATGTTTTCACTGGCGTTTGGTTGGTTTGTTTTTGTTTGTCAGCAGAATAACTCAAAAAGTACGAACAGATTCGAATGAAACTTTGTGAAGTTGTTGGAAATGCCAAAGGAACAAGTGATTAAATTTTGGCAGCTCTAAGTGCTTTTTAAGATGCAAAATGAGCAAAATATAATATGAAATGGGGTCTCTATTCAGGGAGTAGGAAAGAACAAACGCCTAAAAACATATTGACGTATTATTGTTATATATCAGCTCAGGACATGTTAACCAGTGACGTAGCTTCAACTTCTTCCTCTTCCCGTCTTATGAGTGCTTTTGAATATGCAAAAGAGCTAACAGAGAGGAAACAATGATTAGAGATAGAAAATCGGGCGTGTGAAAGGAGAATGTTGGAATGCGAATATGTGGGGATCGGCGGAGGTACACACTCTCTGAGTGTATATATGCCTATAGTTTTCTGGCGTTGGTTTGTTGTTTGTTTGTCAGCAAGATAACTCAAAAAGTACGGAACGTATTCGGATGAAAACTTTGTGGAGTTGTTGGAAATGCCCAAAGGAAGAAGTGATCAATTTGCAATCTCTGATGCTTTTTTAAGATGCAAAAATGCAGCTAAATACTAATAAATATTTCAGTTAGGCCTACTCTGCCAATAGATGTCGGCTGTGATGATAAATCGGGTGCGGGAGCGTCTTCTTCTCGGAATCTCCGTCTAAGGGAACCCTCCCCGTCCCTCTACGCCGCCCCAGTCGTGAAAAATCAGCCTCGGAAGGTCATAAGGACCCGTGACGCCGGAGGTTGCACTCTCTGAGTGTATATATGCTCTAGTTATATTGTTACTTATAATATTTAAACTTTAAATTTACTAAAAAATAAACTATGTTGAAAAAGTCACAATAATTACTAAGTTTAAAAAAAGATTTACAGCATTCTTGATTGAATATAACTCTTTTTAATTCAAATAAGACAAATATGATTGCGCCATCGATATCGCCGTATCAAAGGAATATACTTACTTCTAATAAGTTTATTTTGGGGTTGCATTTATTATACTTTTTCAACAGTATTAAAAAAGTGCACAGTTCCAAAAGATGGAAATGTAGCCGCCTGTGTTTGATTAAAGTACATTCTTCAGAATTTTTTCGGTCTTCTTGTAAGAAAAAGTTTTTGAATATACTACATATATAATTAATCTTAGACTCCCTGCGACTTCTCTTTCTCTCTAAAAGAAGTCCAATTAATCTCAATTATCTTGTCAAGTACACTCGTGATGTACCTGAGTACCTTTGCCTTCTGTAAAAGTTGGAAAAGTAATAATTAATGTGACTCTTAGAAATATTTTTTCCTGTAAAATAATTTTCACCAAGTAAAAATAATTATATATGAAATCTTCCTCAAAGTTTTGTTATTTCTCACTTCCAAAATACATGGTTTATGAACTTAGAGATGGTGACAGTATGAGCTCCTATAAAAAAAGATATATTCTGACTATACAACATAATACGTCTTCGATAAATTGGTTTGATAAAACACTTGTTGTCAGATAAAAATAATGATATATAAATATCAAGGTTTCGGGTTTCCTACTTTATTTATTAATGTATCTTTATTTATCATGTGCAAAGTTAGTGTAGTGTGTGGGGATACCTTTTAGAGAGAAATATAATAAGTATATTAATATCCAAGAGGTCGTCGCCAATGAGATTGCACGGCAGGAACGAATAAATAAGAACGACACGTGTGAGAGGTATGACTAGAAGATCTTTATTAACACAGCGAAAAGGGACAGAAATATATACATGGAAGAGGAAAAGAGAGAGAAGAGGTATACATGACGTCAGAGTGTCTTCCCAAAGTGCCGTCAGGGACGGACGTTAGCAATAGAGGCTCCCCATACAAAAAAAAATGTGTACATATAGAGACTACACATATGTCCTCACAGATAGACTGCAGCTGCGTGTCTGGACCCATATGTGTACTTAGGATCTATAACCATTAAAGAGTTATGATAATATTATCTAGTTTTGTATAGAACGACTTAATTATAATAAGGGAATTAAAGTTTTAAAGAGGATTTTATGTTTTATGACTTTATGCGATTAGAGTTTTGTATATATACACACACACACAGCACACACACACATATATATATATATATAATCTATCTATATATATATATATATATATATTTATATATATATATATATATATTAGGGCTGGTCTTATTTTTCAAAAGTTTGAAAGGTTAGCACAACATTATGGATTCTGTGTTAGTGATAAACGAAGACGACATAAAAGTTTGAACAAAATCGGGTCAACATTACGAGGTCGCACAACGAGGTCAAAGTTTGAAATAATAAGTAAAAAATGTGTTTTCGCAAACTTCTTTCAAAACGGTGGACGGAGGAAACGCAGGTTAATCAATAAAATAATTATTAATTAAAGCAAATCTAATTTACTACCAGACGTATCTATTGATGTTTAGATAAAAAACAAAGTTTCAGTAAAAACAAAGGACAAAAAATGGAGTGTGTATTGTGAGCTTATTTCATTGCTTTTTTGTGTACGAATTAACTCACTCGCTGTAGAAGATGACTTGTTCGCTGCAGAGTAAAATAGTACTTTTAAGTTTAGTTAAAATTTAGATGATCAATCCAAAAATGATCTTGGTTGCAAGAATTCGAATGAACAGTCAATTGAGTTTACATTATATGATTCAGAGCCTGTATTGAACTATAAGAAATCGATTATGAAAAAAAAAAAAAAATAATGTGTTTCTTAGATTTGCGTCAAGGTATCCTCTCAAACTTTTACTTTGTCTATGACGCATTTATAATCCATTTTATGCGTCATTTTGTACGCGAGATAGGCTTTTTTTAAATTTAATATAAACTATCTCTTATTAACTGAAATGATTTATATACCAAAATTTTAAAGCGGGTAACCAAGCTTTCATTTGATATATTGTGTTCAAAAAATCGCTATACTTTAGAGATATAGCAAATACGTACTCTCCCCCAAAAATTGTCTTTTGATATGAGATATACGATTACCATCTGGTAATGCGGTTAGTGTTACCTGGATAGAAAGAGAAGAGAAGGGAGGGAGTATTTTACCTCACTTCTCTCCTTCTTTTTTCTTCCTATCCAGGTAACACTAGCAGCTTTACCAGATGCTAATCGTATATTCTCATATCAAAAGACAATTATGGAAAGTTTAGACAGCCATGTATTTTCCTCCTCCATTGCCTTTTCTGCTAGCCACGGAATGGCTGTAGCTTTATAAGAGTCGCAAGAACTAGTTTAAATAATTACAAATGAATTATTTTAGTAATGAAGATTTAAGTTTCTCCATCTCAATGGATTATCATTTATCAAATTCTGCAAGGAGCCAATTGTAAGAGATGCTTCAAGTCTGTCCCATGTGATTCCTTGGGTTTCCATACAATTTTGATTTAAGCGAAGCGATCAGTAGTCCTTGAGAAGGATTCAATTTCCGATGGGAAGGATCATACTTTTATTATTGTTCATTTTCATTCTGATGCTTTTATCATTGTTATATAGAAAACGAGTATAAAATTATATAGAAAATATGTACTAAAGGGAGCACATAGCTCAGTGTGTTAAGGCGAGTTAACTCTCAATGTTGAGCGGAAAGGTTCGACTCCCGAGAGGGAAATATGGATACTCATTTGGATGCAATTCTATCGAACCAAAATAAGCAATAACAAAACAGCTTAAACATTCTTATGTTTTAAATTTATTATAATAAAAGTGTTTGCATCACCTTTTTACTCATACTCTTCATTTCTTAAAACATCTCACATTTTTTATTATTATAGTCATATAAAAGTTTTATTTATATGTTTACAAAAAAAAATCCATCAACAAGTCCAAACCATACAGATAAAAGATACAGAGAGCTTATCCCTTCAATAGTAGATAAAACATCGTCATTCAGCTGTCGCATGTGCCCAATATAAACAAAGTAATTGATCTACGTCATCGTAAGTTGATCATAGGTATAGAAATATTTGTTTATATAGGACAAATGACGTATTTCTCTGAAGAATCCAATAAGCTCTCTATGTCTCTATGGTCCAAACTAGATTTCGAGTCTTGTTTGTTGGACTCTCTTTTTCATCTCTCGAACACAATTTCTAATAAAACTAAAATATTTTTCTTTGGTAGTTTCATGTGTCAAAGTCTTTAATAAAGCACTCCCTACATAAAATGGAGAACTCCTTTGCGAATGGAAGTAGCTTCATAAAGGATAAAGAGCTGACTAAGGAAAGTTGTATCATTTATTCATGGCTCTCAATAACTATTATTATATACATGTATAAATAAGTACAACAACAATGGAATAAACCTTTACTATAAAATACTCCAAGAAGGGTAGATAAAGACACACAGGAAGTATAAAGGAAATAATGATGTTATTACCGTTAATAAATATATTATTAATAAAGTATCCTTGGATGAGAATGCAAAGCTGGGGCGGGGAGAGGGATTTTTTTACGATAAAACCTATGGCCAAAGTGCACGAATAGAGAGGGGGAGAGGGACAATATAAAATAATAATGGGAGGAAATGGGGAATGAGAAGAGATGCGAGGTTGAGTGAGTTATCCATAGATAATGATTAGGAAAGGATATCTGAAGCTTAGCCTTGGTGCTTACAGATTCTATGACTGTTTTGGAGGTGAAAAAGAGAGAGGGGTAAAGAGAGGGATAAAAGGAAGAGAGAGAAGTTTCTCTATCACTTTTTCTTTCTCCCTCCCCCTCTATCCCTCTCTCTTTCCTATCAATCCCTCGTTACTCCTCTCTCTATTTCACGGCCAAAACAGTCATAGAATCTGTAAGCACCAAGCTAAGCTCCAGATTTCATTCCTAATAATATAACGTACGGGGTCTTTCCTTAACATGATTGGTTGTAAAGAATGAAGAATGAATAATAATAAGCAACTGGTATTATGTTATCTATATAATAATTCACCAATCTCTGTCCGTCGTCCGTCTGTATGTCCGCACGCTATTCCTCCCACATTATGGTCAGATTTGAACTTGAAGGACTTATGGAATCCTTGGGTCAAGACGGAACCTAATAAAACTATTTGCAAAGTGAAGGACCAGAAATGGGGGGGGGGGAATATAAATATATATGTACTAATTATGATCAAGGAGGTAGAGAATTGAGTTTGATAAGCTTCAAAACACTGAACTTTTGCCTCCTCTCTTATATTCTTTAGGTAATTTCACTCAAAACTAGCTTCAAAACCTACCCATACCGAGGGCGAACATATGGGCGCCGTAGGCGCAAAAATATGCAAGTATTAAATATAAGCAAATGGTATTATGTTATACGACATCATAATACGTATGGCTGTTGAGGAAGGGAACATCAGTCATTCAGAGAGAAGAAATCATCCTAAGATACTAATGTCTTTTCATAATGAGCTTACATCAATGACGCATTGGCGAATCCTTTGAATGGACTCCTACAATATCAGGTGTGGAAAATTTATTTGCGTGCCCTCAAATTTGATTGGTCTTAAAAAATCAAAAAAAAGGGAAAAAAGTATGTTGGTACACTTGCAGCAGATACAAGACGACCTACTCAGTATCATAATAAACGTCTACAATACTACTTTCCAATTCTTTCACTTGGTGATTTCTTCCCTTCTTCTGTGAGGACGTGTGCACTTAGCTCCGTGTCAATAATTCTAAATTGATTGATATAGAGTGCTAGGCTACGGTGTTTGTGTTGCTTCGTATGTACGGTGCTTTTCTCCTTCATTTTTGTAATTAATTAGTGCTTACCGTGCTTTATAAGGACGTAAATTAGCTAATTACTGCTTGAGGGGCCCGCCTACGTCACTCTTCTGGAGGGTAACGTCATCACTCTGACTTCTTCTCCTTTCTTCAATGAAAGAAGATGCTAAGTCAGGATCCCCCTCCTGAGAATCAACCGCATCAACAAGATCGGGAAGTACATAGAATGGAGAGAGCTAGTTCGGAACCGTGTTTTGAGAGAATACCAGCTCAGCAAGGTCAAGAAGTTCACAGTATGAATCAGACTGTGAAGGGGAAGGAGGAAAGTGGAGAAGACAAGGGAAGTAAAGGACCCCAGCAAGACACAAATAAAAGTCTTGATAACCGGCGCGCCATCGAGGGAGTTCAGGGAGAGGAAGAAGAAGGAATAAAAATGACAGTTCAAGATAACACTTACGCGGGCAGAATGAAAATAAACATGCGTAAGAATATTTCTATCAACCCAGTGTGGGAAAAAATCTACTTGGACTGGAAAGACAAAAATAACGTCACCTTGAGAGGATTTACCCCCAAACTTAAACACTACAAAAAGATATTTGACAAACTGCCTATCAGTGAAGAGGACATATATAGAATAAATGACTGCAAAAGTGGAGCAGGTTTCATTATATTTACTCTTAAACGGCCTACCAACATAATAGCAAAGTTTGAGGGTGTCAACTCATGCATTGAAGTTGAAAATGATGTTTGGTGCAGCGTTAGAGGCCTTGAAAACCTGCGACGCGCACAAAGCCCCGTGGAAGTAATAGTAAAAAATGGATCAGAAACAGATCTCGTCCACTTACGAGAGATCATGTGCAACTATGGTGAAATAATAGGAGCTATTGAAAATGTCCCCCACTCTTTTGACCCTGAGGATGAACACGAGGCCGAATTTTTAAAAACGATAAATAGAATAATGTCTGGGAAACTAAAGTTCAAAATCAAACCCAAAAGGAAGCTTCCTGCCATCATCCCAGTAATGGGAAGAAAAGTGGAGCTGATTTCTAGCATGCAAGAAATACAATGCTTCAAATGCATGAAGTTTGGACACATAAAGGCCAAGTGTACAAGGAACAGTAAATAAAATACGCAGAATTCGAAAACTACTTCCGAAAACAACTAGGACTCCCTACCCGTATCCAAGGATCGATTGAGCGGAACATTGTGGAAGAGGCTGTTCGGGAGGGGGAATTGGAGGAAGAGGAAGAAGACGAATGTAGTCACTCACTGTCATCAGAAGTCCTTGTGGAGGAAAATAAGGGTTTACGGGCGGAAGAGAATAAAGAGGGAGCAGGTGAAGACTCAAAGGAGGAAGCTGAAGACTCAAATATTACACAGGAACCAAAACTGAGAGCTGATTGGAAGCTAGTTCTACGAAAACGACAAAAACCTCCTAAATCATCACAAAAACCTTCCAAAAGGAATTTGCGAAGCCCCCAAGAAGAAAATAAAAAGCGCCCACGTGAAAACGAAGGACATTTTCATGAGGACACGCCAAATCAATTTTAAAAGTAAGATCTCCTTTTTTATTTTTTCGCTTTTAAAATCAGCTGTATCCCATAATTTTAAAGGTGCTATTGTTTTTTTTAATATTTGAGCCATGGAAAGAAACACTTCTAAATTAAATTTTATATCAGCAAACGTAAATTCAATTCATGACAAACGTAAACGAAAAGATGTTATTAATCACCTTTTATCTTTTGATCCTGATGTTCTATCGATGTGCGATACACGTATGAGACAAATCGATTTACAAAATTGTAGATTTCGAGGTTACGACGTTTTTAATGCTTCTGCAGTGAACAAATTGGCCAAACATCCTTCAAGGGGGGTTTTATTGCTAATTAAGAACTGTCTAAATGCTACATACGTAGAAGGTGACCCACAGGGCAACTTCTGCGTATTGACTTTTGAATGGAAGGGGAAAAGAATAAAAATTATTTCTATATATGGGCCTAACAGAGACGATCCTTCTTTTTATAAATTGATTAGCTCCAGATTTACTCATAATGACGGTCTTAATAAGGAGTATTTCATATTAATGGGCGACTTTAATATTGCCCTAGATCAAAAGAGAGACACGTTAAACTATTTAAATAATAACAATGTACAGGCGGGAAGGGAGGTAAAAAATATCATAAATAAACACCAATTGTTTGACGTAGCACTAAAATTTAGCTCATTACCTGCTCATACCTTTTCAATGAAAAGGGATTGCAACATTTCTAAAAGCTCCCGTCTTGATTACTTTTTAATATCGGATGGACTTCTTTCAAACGTGTGCGATTATCATGCATTACCGCCCCATCAGTCAGACCATTGCCCCATATTTATGTCACTCATCCACCAAAAGAGCAACTATAAACAACATTGGCACCTCAATACAACATTGTTGGAGGATTCCACGGTTGATGATAAAATACAAAATATAATAAGAGATAAAATCTCCAAGTTAATTATATCCCCCAAAAAATCTCCTTCCTTCACTCTAAAGCTAATCTTGGACGCATCAAGAAAAGAATATATAAAGCTGGGTTCTAAATTAAGCGAAGAAAGAAAAATGAAGTTGGAACAACTATCTAGAGGGAGAGACAACGGAAGTAATGGAGTACAAGAAAATGAAGAACTAGATAGAATAATTGAGACAATTTCGAATGGCCATCTAATTAGAACTGGATTTAAATCCATCCCGAAAGAACAAATACTTTTTGGGAAGATCAAAAATATGGAAAAAAATGGTAGGTCAAAAAAAGACTTGAAAGTTCTAGTAAACGAAAAGAAAGAAATTATAACAGACCCCTCTAAAATACAACGTGTTGTCACGAACTATTTTTATAATATGTTTTCTTGCGATGACTGTAAGAAAAAATACAGCAACAGATGCACTAAATGCCTCTTTAATTCAGCGGATTTTTTAACAAAAATAGAAGACACAAATAACATCAATGTAAAAAAGATCAACCAATCATATCATAAATTTCTAGAGGAAGATATTTCTTGTTCAGAAATAAAAAGCTTTATAGAAAAATTCAGCAAAAAAAAACAAATCTCCAGGGCCAGACGGTTTTCCAATGGAATTCTATAAAAAATATATCCTTTTACTCTCTCCGTTACTGGAAAAAATCTACGAGGAAGCAGACCAAAAGGGACACTTCGAAAAGTATATTTCTAACGGAAAACTTGCCATCTTTGCCAAAGTTGATAAGGACCCTAGGTTTATTGAGAATTATCGCCCATTAACAATGCTAAATACAGTATACAAAATCTACAATGGAATTTTAGCAGATAGATTAAAAAAAGTGACCCCCGAACTGCTTCATATATCACAAAAAGGATTTGTTAGTGGCAGAGCAATGGAAGATGTGTGTAGAGGCATAACAGACTCGATAGAAGAAGCAAAAAAAGACAACAAATGTTTGGCAGTGATGGGAATTGATTTTCAAAAGGCATTTGATAGCATTTCACATGAATGGATCATCAAATGTCTTAAGGCGCATGGTTTTAGAGATAAATTAATAAGGAAAATAGCAGTTGGTCTTTGTGATATTCATACATTCTATAAAAATGAAAGCAATGAATTTAATATAAGTAAAGGGTGCCGTCAAGGCGATCCCATTTCCCCAATTTTATTTACTATTGCGTTAAATCCCTTCTTAGAGGAAATCTATAACAACAAAAAAATAAGAGGTATAGATTTAGGACAAACAGAGGTGAAGGCTGAAGCCTTTGCTGACGACATCACTATGCTTTTCTCTGGGAGTGTGAAAGAAATAGAAATTTCCTTTAAAGAAACCCTTAACATTTTAGCAGCCACCGGGAAAAACTCCGGTCTTTACATTAATTTTATGAAATCCAATATTTTAGCAAATTTTAATGTTTGTTTTAACCTTCAAAATATACAAATAAGTAATTTTATTAAAGTTCTTGGCACCTTCATTTCTTTAGATGAGTCGTATGTCGCAGAGAATGTTAGATTAATTGAAAAAAATATTGAAAAAACTATATCAAAATATGCCTTTTTGCTAAAGAAAAATATTTTAGCTAGAATATATATATGGAATTCCCTAATCTTACCAAGAACCACCCACATTCTTAAGCAAACACGAATTTCTAACGATTTATGCGACAAAATTGAAGGTCTTTGTAAAAAATTATACTTCCAGAGGAGACTAGAAACGTCATAACTTGGAAGCGAATAAACACGCCCAAGATATATGGAGGTTTAGGACTCTTATCTTTTAAAGTTTTCTGGAAAATTATGCTTTTTAAATGGTTTAAACGAATTTTTGAAAAGAAATCTGTGTGGGCCGAAATATTGCTACAAAAATTTGACAAAGATACAATAGAAAACGAATTGGGTAATGGTCCAACTAGGATACTCCAAATGAGTACAGAGATCAGTGAATTCTGGCGGGAAAATAATAATATCAATGAGGAGCTGGCTCACAAAGCTCTAGAAAAAATGAAGTGGCAAGAACCTGCTTCAGAAAACAAAAGGCTGTTTTTTATCTGATACGTCAATCAGGAAAAAAATTACGTATGTAGGTGAAATTTTTAACAGTTTTAACAATTTTACAATAAGCGAAGTTTTAGAAAGTAAAACAATCCAAAACAGAATTAATCTTAAAAAAGGGAAATTGGACCTAGAGATAGTTTTTTTAACTTTTTAGCGAAAGTAAATAATAAAACCCTGAGAATATCATTAGCCGACAAAACCAAACATTACCTAAATCAAGTAGAAAGGAGGAAAGATATATATGGCATATCCTCATCAGCAGAAAAAGTTATGTCTGCTCTCAACTCAAGTGGTCTTGATTGTAGGCTGTACTGGATGAAGTATAGAATCGTTACCAATACACTCTCATTAGGAAGTGTTTATGGAAGAACAATGGAGGAAAGGCTTTGCTTTTTCTGCAAAAATTCATTGGAAACGTCGAAACACTTTTTAATCGAATGTCCATTTGTAGATAAGATATTAGATCAATTGAAAAGAGTATTTTCCCAAAGTTTTAACTTAAATTTAAGATCGGTAGAATTAGTTTTCATCTACATAGGCCCCAATCAAAATCAAATAAATTATTTTACAACGAAATTACAATTTATTTTATATAAATTTAGAAGCACCAAAACCCCTCTACCAGAAGATTGTACCCAAATTTTAAGATGTGTTTTTAACGAAATGTCCTCTATAGTTTAGTTTTAATATTTAAAATGTCCTTTCGCATGTGCGGAGTTTCTAATCGCACCAGAACTCCCCCTCCCAATATTTTACATCCTATTGCCCCATTATTATCTGTGACGTGTTATGTTTTATAGATTATAATACATGTCTGAGTAAATGAATAAATAAATTAAAAAAAAAAAAAAAAAAAAAAAAAAAAAA
>CP045907.1:7681552-7706192 GCA_013387185.1 Caligus rogercresseyi
TTCGATAGAAAAATTTTAATGCTATAATGCTTATTTATATCCTATCGGATACAATTCTATCGAACCATATAGGCAAAAAAAAGTAAGGACTCCTTTTATACCTAACGAGAGTTGACGGTGGGTTTCAGCCCTAAATAAAAGCCCATAACGGCAGGCGGGACCCGAGGGCTTGGGGTGTTGAGATTGAAAGTAAGGACTCCTT
Organism: Caligus rogercresseyi; assembly: GCA_013387185.1. Taxonomy (NCBI): domain Eukaryota; kingdom Metazoa; phylum Arthropoda; class Copepoda; order Siphonostomatoida; family Caligidae; genus Caligus; species Caligus rogercresseyi. The sequence goes on from CP045907.1 coordinate 7,681,755, forward strand.
CTATACCTAACGAGAGTTTGGCGGTGTGTTTCAACCCTAAATAAAAGCCCATAACGGCAGGCGGACCCGAGGGGGGGTGTATGAGATTGAAAGTAAGGACTCCTTTTATACCTAGCCAGAGTTGGCGGTGGGTTTCAACCCTAAATAAAAGCCCATAACGGCAGGCAGGACCCGAGGGCTTGGGGTGTATGCGATTGAAAGTAAGGACTCCTTTTATACCTAGCCAGAGTTGGCGGTGGGTTTCAACCCTAAATAAAAGCTTATATCAGCAGGCGGGACCCGAGGGCTTGGGGTGTATGAGATTGAAAGTAAGGACTCCTCTTATACCTTCCCAGAGTTGGCGTTGGGTTTCAACCCTAAATAAAAGCCTATATCAGCAGGCGGGACCCGAGGGCTTGGGGTGTATAATATTGTAAATTAGGTTTCCTCTCATTCCTAATTGGGATTGGCGGAGGGTTTCAATCCTAAAAGCCCCAATCGACATGCGGGCACGAGGGCTCTGAGGAACTTATTTTCTTTACGATAAAATCCTCCATAAATAACGAAAAGTTGTTATGTGTGTTTGGGTCTAATGGAATCCCCTGTCTTAAATATCATATTGACGTGCATTTTTAATTTTATTAATAAGCAGTATTATGTCCATTGGTGACGTCACATACATTCACAGATCATAAATTTTCATAAAATGCCTGTCGAATATTTTTTCACGAAAGTAATATGTAACTAGGATATTACATATTAGTTATTACTTGAAAGTAATATCTAATATGTTTGTTCTTTCTAGTTATTGCGCAGTAATATCACAAAGTAATATATTACTCGCACGCGCGTTAGGGAACAACACTGGTTATAACGAACCTAAGTTCGTTATATTTGAGGCTACCGAACCTTTTTTGTCTATGACCGAACAATTCCCGAATATAACGAACCTAAGTTCGTCATATTTAGGCTACCGAACCAGAATTATGAGCTGCTACGGATCATGCGGTTTGAACTCATGCATGAGGTGCAGCAGAGGAAGACGCAGACGAAGATCTCTGACTTCTTCAAGGCTGGCCCCTCCCCAGCCGAGAAGAGGTCTAGGGACAGATTCAGAGACCAGCAGTGTGTCTGTGACTTCGACCTCCTCCACTAATCTGCCAAATGTGCCCAGCGGCAGTTCGTCGTCACTCCTGCATGATATACCTTACACTACAGAGCCCCCCTTCAACGAACTTCGGATTTAACGAACTTTCGGATATAACAACCCTGGCCCCCCCCCATATAGTTTGTTATATCGAGGGTTAACTGTATTTACAGTTCCCTCGATAAATTATAAATATTTTGAGCCTGACTCGAGAGTCAGCTGCTACACAGACACAGGCTCTCAAGTCTCACACAATTGGCGTATGACACACGCATTTCCACCCGCTTACACGCCACACATTGTATTTCTCACGCAATTAAATTATCACGGTTCGTTCGTTGAAATTTTTTTTCTAAAAAAAAAACGTCATCACTTTTATTGGAAATTCTTTTCGAAAAAAAAAACAAAACGTCATCACTTTTTCGGAAATTCTTTTCCAAAAAAAAAACGTCATCACTTTTTTCGGAATTTATTCTTTTCTAAAAAAAACGTCATCACTTTTTTGGAAATTCTTTTCTTAAAAAAAACGTCATCACTACTTTTTTAAATATTTGAACGCTGTTAAATCTCACTCTGAACTCACTTCAAAACTTGAGAGCCCTGCAGACAGGTCTCACGACGTAACTCTCCAGGGCTCTGGTTTACTCAAGCCATTTTTTATGTTTATAATTTGTATTGTGTTGCAACATAAAAACATAATGTTAAATAAATACTTGATAACTTTGTACTTTAATGTTATATAATGTAGCATGCTGCTACTATCTGAGCCCACTTTTTTGAAAAAGGCAATAAAGTTATTTTAAAGTAAGATATTTGTAGTTATAAGGAGAGGAAGTTATCAGGATTTACTGGATAATATATATTTTTTCCCTCTCCTTTTTTGGAAAAATAATCGCATCATTCTCTATCATATAACTAGAGATAGAAAATCGAGGGATATTTTGGGCGTGTGAAAGGGAGAATGTGTGAAGGGTGCATTGAGTTCAAGCTCCTTGTTATCACTATTCTCTTTCCTCTCTTGAGGAATATTTATTTCATTTATGAAGCAGGCCAAGTCGGCCGGAACGGAAGGTATTTATTTATATTTGAATCTCTGAATTGCTTCTGTTCTGAGGAAAGAGAATAGTGATACCAAGGAGCTTGAACTCAATTGCACCCTTCACACATTCTTCCTTTCACACACCCAAAATATCCCTCGATTTTCTATCTCTACATTTAACCAAGGTATATAGAGATACAGGCAAGGTCTGTATATAAGGTCTGGGCAATACAAAAACAAACATATAGCAGTGTGACTACTCAATGACGTCACTGGAGAACGATTATATCTATGTATCTATATATCTATCAATCTCTCTATAATATATATATTGGTTTTAGGAATATTTTATATAAAACTTATGCACAAAGAAAATCTGATAAAGCATTTTTTGTTGGGAACTATTGATAGAAGGAATTTTTCCTTAACGACACTTTTGTATAAAATGCATTTTTAAAGGAAACTACTGACTTTTGGGCCCAGCTTAATAGTCAAAATAGCTTTATTAAGCATTAATGAGCACATTTTGTTAGTTTTATTTTATAAACTGAGCCCATTTTGAGTACTTTTTTCGTTCATAAATAAAGGAAAGGATAAAGGAAAAATTACTACTATCAATAATTCCCAACAAAAAATGCTTTAACAGATTTTCTTTGTGCATAAGTTATATATATGTAAATATTCCTAAAACCATTTATATATATTTATAAATAGATAGAGAGATTGATAGATATATAGATAGATAGTAATCGTTCTCCAATGACGTCATTGAGTAGTTATACTGCTAAGATTACATGTTTGTTTTTGTATTGCCCAGACATTATTATACAGACCTTGGATACAGGTAGGTCACTATCGAACATAAACAAAATGTGACATCACTGGAAGGGTTGTTGACCAGGGATTTCAAAGGGATTAATTTCTTTAACTCTCGAAACTTCAATCAATAATATTGGTGTTATTTTTCTTAGAGAAAATAAAAATAATATAAATCATTCTTTGATTTATTAATTTTAGTTATTTTATTACTTTGATTACACAGGCCAACAAAAATCAACAAAAAAAAAAAGGTCGGACTAATTTACAATAATTCATATAGAGTTTTATTCACTGATTCCAAATATGGTATTCATTTTTCAAAGTTAGTGATAAATTCAGAGCTAAATGGATTTCAATTTTTTTAGCATTTATTAGATTCAGAGCCATTTTTGGCATACAAGGACTGAAGTATAGAAAAATAAAAAGCAATGATTTGATAGAGCTTAGATCAAAGTACTCATTTCAATTTTTACTTCGTCTCTGGCACATTTAAACTTTAAAATATATGTCATTTTGTACGAAAAATGAAGGGTTTTTCTTAGAGACTCACTGTTCCTCACTGCTCCTCACTCAAAGGTCTTACATCATTAAAATTAATATGAATATGAAGAAAAAATATCAAGCTTTAATTTGATATGCTTAATATTCCATAAAATGCCTTATTTTAATCAAAATTAGCAAATGAATATTTTTTAAATCCTCTCTATTTTGCCCTTTTTTAGAGAAATTCATAACTCACCCAGTGAGATAGAAACAGAGAGAGAGAAACTGACGTCACAACGTATGTAAACAATAAAGAGTAATTTTCCTTCTTTCATTGGAATTTGAGTGTTTTTTCCCGGAAATCTTCCGAGGATCCAGGATTCCTAATGAGTGGCCTGCCGGCTGTGCCGTCGTAGACAACATTTGTGAGAAGAATTCATCGTGACACAGCCTCGGATCAAGCATGGAGCAAGGAGTGGAAGCTTAGGAGGACATGACTCCCCAGAGGGTGCTTAGCCTATTCTCTTTGCATCAAAGAGGATGATGAGTCGGAGACAGACAGACCCTCAAGGACATTACCCCCCTCCTCCTCTCTCTTCCTTAAGGCTGGTTGGCTGGCTCATTCCGTCTGCTCAAAGAAGATGACGTGTCGGGCACCCCGGAGGGAGGGAGGAATGGACTCCCGTGAGAGAGAGAGAGAGAGTCATTGCCTTTGTCCTGTCTACCTACTAGCCTATTCTATCGGGGAGTCTCCTTTTCAAGTGAGACACAGAGAGAGAGAGATAATTAACTTATTATCATCCTGAAGAGTCTCGGGATCGAGAAATAGTGACTTTACACATAGAAGTGGAATCTTTGGGCACCTGGATCGTGAAAAGAGGAAGTTCCTCATGACCTATTCCTACTCATTCGTCTTCAAATATCTACCCTCCCTCCATCCCCCTCTTCCGGATCTGTCTCGGATGACTACAGAGACTCCACTCATGAAGCCTCCTCCTACACGTCTCTTGGACTCGAACGTCTAGAAGAGGAAGTCTCTCAGGCATTGCTCTTCCTCCCTCCGGGTCTCGGATGACTACGGAGACTCCACTCATGAAGCCTCCTCCTACACGTCTCTTGGATTCGTAATTCTAGAAGAGGAAGTCTCTCAGGCATTGCTCTTCCTCAACAAACAAATGAAGGAGTCCTCCTCACCCTCCGAGTCTCATAATTTGGAAATCAATGGTTATTCTCCTGATGAACCCAGCATATTCGTCTCCTTTGGAACCGTGGATCTTGAAGGAGGACTCCATTATGGCTTCACCCCTTTCTCTTGCAAATATGTAGATTGCTTCATGGTTCATGTATTTATAAGGAACATCATTATTCTTCAATGGATACTATACACTTCTACCTTGGGACCTTATATTTTGTAATGAAGCCCTCTGAACAGACTCTTTTTTTATTTTATAAGATTTTCCTCTTCTTTGACATTTATATAAAGTGAAACATATTTTTCCGTTTTCGTCGTGTTTGAAGGAAGAACCCCAAACGACCACTTTTATTTACATATTTCATAATTCAAGGGTGATCTGACTTATTTCACATTTATAGGTTTTATATTCTTGTATTGAAATAAAAACACCTTCACAACTTTTGTTGATTTTTCTAACGATATCAGCTCGTATTTCTTGTAATTATGGTAAAAGTATTTTGTAATATAAATATAAAGAATTATTCTAAAAGAATACACAACAGAGTATTGATCTTCACAATTCTTAAGTGAAGGTAAGGTGTTCGTTAATATATTTTATGATATAATCTGTATTTCTGCCCCCTAAAGAAAGAAATGCTTATTACTACTATAGTTAAAATTTACAAATAAAATATAGCCCATTAATAAAAATCTGAAATGAAAATAGTTATCATTGACCTTATCATGAGTATACTTGATGCTAATTTATCACTTAAGGTCCTACCTAATCTTGTCTAGCCTAGGAATTGCAGAAAAGTATTAATTACCTACTTAATTATATTATTAAACGTTTTGATTTTTATATAAAACATAATTTGTCTTACATCACTTATAGGAACTAGAATGGAGTCCTTAGACAAGATACTGCTCTGTAATAATTTTTTAAACACAAATCTGACTCTGGCCACTTCCGTTTCCAAGTTAATTACGCGAAGTAAAAGGGAAAAATTTCCTTTTAGTGTTTATTACTCTCATTTCCCTGAATAAACCTCTTCAACGCAGCACACAGTGACTCGATATTTAACAAAAAAAAAATACATGAAAAAGCAAGGCACTGAGTTTTGCACTAATAATAACAAATATTAAAAGTATAGATATAAGTATAAAAATAGATGTCAAATGAGTGATCAAGTGTATATTTCGGGTGTATCAATCAGAGTATCTGTACGAATATATGCGGTAAATATAAAATAAGGATAAAATAAATATCCCAAGTGGAAAGAGACTCCGTTGAAATTATTTGTAGAATCTTTGAAATAATATAAGGAATTTATTTCACTCTCATGGATTCAAATGTGAAAAGCTTGGTGTAATTGAAGATTCTATGGTCGAAACGCGACGTAAAGAATGGTAATAAGTCACCAAATTCTAAGATGATCGAATTTGTCAAAATTATGGCTCCAATCTAGGAAGGCAAAATCTAAAGGCAAATTAAAAGGGAAGCAAGAAGCCTTGAAGTATCCATCCTTTTTAAATCAAGAGGTCCAAAATTTCCCTTTCCATGCATGAAGTCCATTGTTTTCGACTCCGAGACTAATATGGTGGGTTGATCCGGAGAATATTATATCATGGACATTGATTTCCAAATTGCAAGCCTTTAGAGATGAGACTCGAAGGGTGAGGAGGACTCCTTCATTTGCTTGTTGAGGAAGAGCAATGCCTGAGAGACTTCCTCTTCTAAACGTTCGAGTCCAAGAGACGTGTAGGAGGAGGCTTCATGAGTGGAGTCTCCGTAGTCATCCGAGACCCGGAGGGAGGAAGAGCAATGCCTGAAAGACTTCCTCTTCTAGACGTACGAATCCAAGAGACGTGTAGGAGGAGGCTTCATGAGTGGAGTCTCCGTAGTCAACTGAGACTCGGAGGGAGGAAGAGCAATGCCTGAGAGACTTCCTCTTCTAGACGTACGAGTCCAAGAGACGTGTAGGAGGAGGCTTCATGAGTGGAGTCTCCGTAGTCATCCGAGACCGGAGGGAGGAAGAGCAATGCCTGAGAGACTTCCTCTTCTAGACGTACGAATCCAAGAGACGTGTAGGAGGAGGCTTCATGAGTGGAGTCTCCGTAGTCATCCGAGACCCGGAGGGAGGAAGAGCAATGCCTGAGAGACTTCCTCTTCTAGAATTACGAATCCAAGAGACGTGTAGGAGGAGGCTTCATGAGTGGAGTCTCCGTAGTCATCCGAGACCCGGAGGGAGGAAGAGCAATGCCTGAGAGACTTCCTCTTCTAGACGTTCGAGTCCAAGAGACGTGTAGGAGGAGGCTTCATGAGTGGAGTCTCTGTAGTCATCCGAGACAGATCCGGAAGAGGGGGATGGAGGGAGGGTAGATATTTGAAGACGAATGAGTAGGAATAGGTCATGAGGAACTTCCTCTTTTCACGATCCAGGTGCCCAAAGATTCCACTTCTATGTGTAAAGTCACTATTTCTCGATCCCGAGACTCTTCAGGATGATAATAAGTTAATTATCTCTCTCTCTCTGTGTCTCACTTGAAAAGGAGACTCCCCGATAGAATAGGCTAGTAGGTAGACAGGACAAAGGCAATGACTCTCTCTCTCTCTCTCACGGGAGTCCATTCCTCCCTCCCTCCGGGGTGCCCGACACGTCATCTTCTTTGAGCAGACGGAATGAGCCAGCCAACCAGCCTTAAGGAAGAGAGAGGAGGAGGGGGGTAATGTCCTTGAGGGTCTGTCTGTCTCCGACTCATCATCCTCTTTGATGCAAAGAGAATAGGCTAAGCACCCTCTGGGGAGTCATGTCCTCCTAAGCTTCCACTCTTTGCTCCATGCTTGATCCGAGGCTGTGTCACGATGAATTCTTCTCACAAATGTTGTGTTCGACGGCACAGCCGGCAGGCCACTCATTAGGAATCCTGGATCCTCAGAAGATTTCCGGGAAAAAAACACTCAAATTCCAATGAAAGAAGGAAAATTACTCTTTATTGTTTACATACATTGTGACGTCAGTTTCTCTCTGTTTCTATCTCACTGGGTGAGTTATGAATTTCTCTAAAAAAGGGCAAAATGGAGAGGATTTAAAAAATATTCATTTGCTAATTTTGATTAAAATAAGGCATTTTATAGAACATTAAGCATATCAAATTAAAGCTTGATATTTTTTCTTCATATACATATGAATTTTTAATCATGTAAGACCTTTGAGTGAGGAACAGTGAGGATCAGTGAGTCTCTAAGAAAAACCCTTCATTTTTCGTACAAAATGACATATATTTTAAAGTTTAAATGTGCCAGAGACGAAGTAAAAATTGAAATGAGTACTTTGATCTAAGCTCTATCAAATCATTGCTTTTTATTTTTCTATACTTCAGTCCTTGTATGCCAAAAATGGCTCTGAATCTAAAAAATGCTAAAAAAATTGAAATCCATTTAGCTCTGAATTTATCACTAACTTTGAAAAATGAATACCATATTTGGAATCAGTGAATAAAACTCTATATGAATTATGGTAAATTAGTCCGACCTTTTTTGGCTGTTGGCCAGTGTTATGATAGTTGTGGACGAGGTTGTTATCCTTTCTACTAATTTCAAGTATCATACTCATCCATCTTCTAAGGAAACTTCATTTTGGATCTTGGCTCACATTTCCATGATTTCAACATTTATTTGACATCTTTGTCAACCCACATCGGATCCTCCGAATCGAGTTCACTCACAAAAATGCTTATAAGAAATTAACTTCTGAAAGCGAAAGTCCCTGCAAGTTTACTCCATAGACTGAAGTATTCGATTAAGCACTCATTAGGAAGACATCCGTGTGCCTCTTGAGCAAAATTTGTATCTCAATCATGAGGAAGAAAGCATGTGTTGCACCATGTCAATGGAAGTAATGAATTTAGCCTCAAGGGATAGAGCTCTCGTTCTCCGGGACTTCGAATTTGTGATTTGGATGATCAGAACGTTCAATTGTCTAAATTCTAAGGATCTTGCCGGGACTATATTTTTTGATATAATTTGCCATTCGGATTACTTTCATCATCATAAAGTGGAATCTTGTAGGGCAAACAGTGTCTCCTTCTACTTTTCTATCGTCTTTGTTAATGAAATTGCTACAAAGCACACTTCAAAGCTCCCTTGACTGGACATTGATATGTTACTGTGTCTTCTGCTGCACCTCTACCCATACCAAGAATAAATTATCTTCTATGGTTTCAATTGGCCTCCAAATGCTAATACCCTCCTTGGCAATATGTTTCGATCAATTTAATTAAGTCAACCAAAGTGTGAATATTCTCATAAACTGTTGTGTATATTTATTTTTCATTAGTATTTTGTTGTAAATTCTATCGGAAATAATGATTTTAACATCACAAATCCAATTTTATTAATACAGATTCCAATCCATGAATGCCCCCCCCCCCCCAATATTTCAGTAATTAAAAAAAATATTTTTTATATATACTGATAATATAATAATTGTTTAAAGTTTCATTTGTTCGTTATATAAAGATGTACATTTTTTTGTACAAAAAAGTTAGTACATTCTATTAAAATATATATATATTATTCTAGAAGTAATACAACATGCATATGTCATAAATTACATTTGAAACCAAATGAAGTTATCTTTTTAAATACAAAACAATAATTAGATGTATGAATAAAATGAATATCAATAAGAAACGAAACTTGCATTAAACATCTATTGTCATTGAAGTGTCTTACACAATCTATTAGCAGTAGTATAAGCAGCGAAACATTAAATTACATGACTGAACTGATTCATCCGATGAATATAAATCAATTAAGTTTGAAGAATTAATGATGTATACTATTAGTCACAAAACCTCCATTAAAGAAGTTCACTCATTTTTTATGGTTGCATTTATGGCATTCATTCACCCGTACCGTTTTTTTAAGAAAATTGTTTTAATTAATTGGTTTCCATGAATAAAATAGATTCCAATACTTGTCAAATAAGAATTGAAGACGAACTTAAACCAAACTAGTAAACAAACTTAAGCAGCATTATTTTTTCATTGTATATATTTGAGAGTAAATTGTAGTTTCACGAAAATTTTCCATACCAGCCATTTAAAAAAATGATTTTTCGTCCGTAAATCTTTGACGTCAGAGAGGACTTCATGAGTGGCAGGGTGTCCTCATATAGCTTTAGTGAACACAAAGACAGGCACTAAGGGGTAGAATGGGGGACTGTTGGGTTTCATATCTATAACCCAAGGGTCCTTATGCAAATCAAACTTCTGAGGGTGAGATGCTCTAACTCAGTCTTAGTGAACGCAGAGCTAAGCACTAAGGATGCGTTTCTTGGACCGTACTACATCATATCCGTTATCTTGGGGGCTCCATACTAATAAAAAAAATATACAAAACAATCATGAATCTAAACAATAATTAATTTATCCTAATTCTATCAAAACGTACCTTTTTCTGAGAAACAGACTTGATTTAGATTACCACTATCTCATTGATAGGTGTTAAATGCGCATGTTCTCAGGGATAAATGAAACAATTAATCGCTTTTACAAAAAAAAAAAAGGATTAAGAGTCATGGGCTATACTGTACATCCTTCCCCCAAATTTTGTTATGAAAGGTTGCGTGAGTGAAAAAATACAATAACACGCAGAGGGTCCAGCTGCAGTTTTGAATTGTAGAATTATGGCTAACTCATAGCTAAGAGAGGGGGGAAATGCTACCTGAGAAGAAGCAAAGGAGACAGGAATGCTTACCTGAGAAGGAGCAAAGAAAACAGGTCTGCTTTATTATAGAATAAGGAGACATTGAAAGTGCTCTCTTATTCCTTACTCCATTTTGAGAGATAAAAAGAAGAATTTTCCTCGTTTTTTTTCCGTTGTAGTCCTAAGCCCAAAAAGAAACCAATTTTCAATAATAATAATAATGAGTCCCTCATAGTATTAAATGATATATTTATTTCTTCTGAGGAAAAAAGGTTTTTGTTTACGGAAGAGGGTTAGGATGTGGGCATTCTTGTATATAGAGCGTAGTGTACGTATAGGGCAATCGCAGTCTAATGACCTGTTTACATAGGGTTGAGGCCGCTGGGCCCAAAGGCGGGTCGCATAGGTTCCAGCCGTAGGCTGGCACCTAGCGGCCGCCTGGGCCCAGTGTATTCAAAGCCAGTGTCTCGAGAGTCTGTCGAGTCCAAGGAGAATATAAATAAGTTGAGGCAATGGGGATTGACGTAGGCAATTGCAGGGCGACAGCTGACTATTTTGTTGTGTTGTCACAGCTGCTACGCTTGATTTATAGTTCAGTTTGTGTTGTGAAGTGAAAATTCCATATTCTCGAGGAAATCATCATGTTTGAGCCATCCCTTCTTGTTCTAATCCTCGAGATGTACAATATTTTGCACTTCTGACGAAGGATCTCGATATCCAACGTCTGTGGATTGCACGATGCAGAAGATCCGACAGGATTGGCCCAAGGAATGCGAAGACCTGCGATCGTCATTTTACTCCAGATGACTTCCAAAGGAATATTTAGGCTGAGCCTCTTGGCATCTTTGCTAGGAAGAAGCTAAGTCTCAAGCTGTTCCTTCACTTTTCATCCCTGGATCACCCTCCTCAAGTGTGTCCAAGTCCTTCAGACAGGTCCATCAAGAAGCCCGTGAACGAAAAAAATTTGTGAGTTGACTAGTGAGAAGGAATGAGGAACTCTCACTCACGAAAATGAAGCTGTCCTGCTACAAAGTTAAGTGCCTCAAATTTAGCTCATAAAACTTCAAGGAAACTTTAATTAGAACCTCTTTGGATAAGAATTACACAGCGATTCAAAATTCAGTTCATGAATCCTTCGACAAAATTCAATTGTGGCAACTCAAAAGAAGATGTAACTACCGCCCTCAACCTACCCGGGTATTTGAGTACTTGCGCTCACGGAAACTCCTTCCTCTGCCTAGTCGGCAAACACAGGAAAAAATTCAATTACTGTTCCAACGAGGGTGTCTCCTATATCGCTGGAAACTTAGCCAGGAAGTTGAAATACCTCCACCCAAATTTGGGGAAACAGACGAGTAACATTGAAGGATTTGAAGAAACTCAAAGTCCTAGGATTGAATTAATACCGCCCCTTCACCCGATTTTTGAAGTTCTGCCAACTTTTAGAAAATAATTTCCAATTTTTTCATAATAGCCATAAAACGCAATCAATAAAGACCTCATGTTTTTAAAGACTTTTTAAGCCACTTATCAATTTATATCCAAATTGGTCAAAATAAATTATTATTGCTTTTGTAAAAAAAGAACACTGATTCTAGTCAATTTTCTAAAATACGCTACTTCAACTGAAAAATGCTAGTGAAAACTTATACACATAGGCCAGGTTACTAATTAGCGCAATTACATTTATATTTTTATGTTCCCCCTTTTTTGTATGTACATATATTATTGATTTATGAATTCCTTCAAATAAATTAAAATCTTGAGTGTAAAAATTATTTTTATTGTTTGAAATTATTATTTGCTAATTACTTAAAATAATAAATACTAAAAATAAATCATTTATATAACAATTCTTTCGTGCAACAGAACAATACTTTAATGAAATATTTTCAATTGAGATATAAAGTTGAGAAATAATTTCTACACCATAGCACTAATATTTTTTTATTGTAGCAATCGTGACGTCACAAAAATTTCTCTTTTGAACAAGAGCATAAGTCAAAGATCTCCTCTTTGACTTACCTTATTTATATTCTCCTTGGTCGAGTCTCACTCCATCAAACGAGAGTGGGCTTAGTTGATGACTCCTTCATCAGAGAATCTGCCGCTTTGCCTACCGGCGGCTTCTTCTATGATGGGTGACATTCACGTCCTCATGAGACCTCATTCCCATCCACTTCAAGAAACCCGGAATCATTCCTTGGGACTCCACAAAAAAATATATTCTTGGGCACCGCTTATTTATGGTTTACTGTAATTTAATCGCGAGTAAATTTGTCACGGAGCTTTTTATAGCCGTTTTTTTTGTCACGGGTAAATACATCGCTTGCTCTTTTATAGTCAGTCAATTTGTAGTTCTTCTTTTTGTCGCGGGTAAATTTGTCGCCAAGCTTTTTGTAGTGAACTATTTTTGTCGTTCTTCTTTTTTCGTAGGTAATTTTGTCGCCAAGCTTTTTGTAGTGAAGCATTTTCCGCGCTGTTTATTTTTTACTTTGCATTTCATATTTTTGTACTTGTTCCTTGTTCATACACCATGACAAAAAACTCAAAATGTATGTTATTTATTTATGTATAATATTAATTAAAAACTACTTTGGGTCATGATATTATTTTGATGGTCATATTTTTGAATATCAAAAATAAATATTTCTTTCTAAACTGAAATAAAAAGTACACAAAATTATAATGAAAAAAACCCTATTCAATAACGTTGTGTCAAACAATATATCAATGAACATTTCAGTTCCAACTACCGACGAAAAATATAAAGAATATACACCGGAAAGAAGATGAAATTGTATTTAGTTCATTTTTAGATAGTCGATTAGGTTGATTTAAAAGCACCGTCGTTTTCTATATATATATATATATATATATCTATATATATATATATATATATTATATATATATATATATATATATATATATATATATATATATGCTTGTGAACGGAACGCAAAATTGAACGGAGTTCAGCTGAACGCACGTTCAATGAACGGAACGCTGAACGGAACGCAACTTTTTTTAGAACGCTGAACGCAAAAAAAAGAGTTTTGCGTTCAGCGTTCAATTTTTCCAAACATTTCTCGGAAACTACGCAGTACTTTTTTCGGAAAGTCTTTTATAAGAAACGTCATCATTACGCAGTACTTTTTTAGGAATTTCTTTTAAAAAAAAAACACGTCATCACTACGCAGTACTTTTTTCGGAAATTCTTTTCTAAAAAAAAAACGTCATCACTACGCAGTACTTTTTTCGGAAATTCTTTTCTAAAAAAAAACGTCATCACTACGCAGTACTTTTTTCGGAAATGATTTTCTTTAAAAAAAAAATGTCATCACTACGCAGTACTTTTTTAAATATTTGAACGCTGAACGCTAACGGAACGCTGAACGCAAAAACATTGAACGGAACGCTGAACGGAACACTAATTTTTTTAACGCTGAACGGAACGCTAATTTTTTTTTAACGCTGAACGGAACGCTGAACGCAAAAAAAGCTGAACGCTCACATATATATACATATGCATATACCTATATATATATACATATATATATATATATATATATATATATATATATATATATATATATATATATATATATATATATATATATATATATATATATATATATATATATATATATATATATATATATGTTCATATATATAGATAAGGGACGTTATATATATATATATTAGGGTTGTTCTTATTTTTCAAATGTTTGAAATGTGAGCAACATTGTGGATTTTCTGTTTCTTGGTGATAAAAGAAGACGACATACAAAGTTTGAACCAAATCGGTCAACATTACGAGGTCACGCAACGAGGTCAAAGTTTTAAAAATTTAGTAAAAATATAGTTTTCCACAAATTTCTTCAAAATGGTGGACGTTACAGACTTCAATAACAATTATTAATTTAAAGGAAATCTAATTTACTACCAGACGTATGTTTGATGTTTTTTTAATAAAACAAAGTTTTCAGTAAAAACAAAGAAAAAAATGGAGTGTGTATTGTTAGCTTATTTCATAGCTTTTTGTATCAATTAACTTCACTCGCCTGTAGAAGATGACTTGTTCGCTTCAGAGTAAAATAGTACTTTTAAGTTTAGTAGAACTTTAGATGATAAATCCAAAATGACCTTGGTTGCATTTTATCAATTCAGAATTCAGTACAATCTGAGCTTACATCATATGATTCAGAGCCTGTATTGACCTATAAGAAATCGATTATGAAAAAAATAAATAATAATGTGTTTCTTAGATTTGCGTCAAGGTATCCTCTCAAAATTTTACTTTGTCTCTGACGCATTTATAATCCATTATATGCGTCATTTTGTATGCGAGATAGGCTTTTTTGTGTACATATAACTTTCTATTTATTAAATTGACATGATTTAGTATACCAAAATATTAAAGCTGGTTAACCAAGCTTCCATTTGATATGTTTGGTGTTCTAAAAATCGCTATACTTTAAGAGATATAAGCAAATACGTACACTCCCCCAAAAATTGATCCTTTGAAATGAGAATTTTTTCCTTTGTTTTTACTGAAAACTTTGTTTTATTAAAAAACATCAAACATACGGCTCGTAGTAAATTAGTTCAAATATTTAAAAAAGTAGTGGTGACGTTTTTTTTTTAGAAGAGTTTACGAAAAAGTGATGACGTTTTTTTTTTGGAGAATTTCCAAAAAAGTGATGACGTTTTTTAAAAAAGTATTTCCAAAAAAAGTGAAGACGTTTTTTATAGAAAATAATTTCCAAAAAAAGTGAAGACTTTTTTTAAGAAAAGAATTTCCGAAAAAAGTGATGACGACGAACCGTGATAATTTAATTGCGTGAGAAATACAATGTGTGGCGTGTAAGCGGGTGGAAATGCGTGGGTCACACACCAATTGCGTGAGACTTGAGAGCCTGGTTCTTTCATGCTTCCTGTTCAAATACTTGTTCAGTTTGAAGTCCTTCTCGTCCGAAAACACAAGCCCTTTCCACGTGGCATCTTCCTTCATGTTCAACCTCTTGTCCCTTTGCAAGGGTGTCAACTGGTGCGACTGTACCTTAGCAAGGGACTTTAGGTCTAGATCCTTGTTCTTCAACCGCCTTATGGTCGCTTGTGCAATGTTGAACTCCCTTGAGGGTTATCTGAGCGACATAAAATGGACCAGGAAGAAATGATTCTAGATAGAAAAGGAAAATGATAACTCATGGAAGAAAATGGCCCAAATATATGAGTAGGCAAGTATTCGAGTGGAATAAAGTATTGATCAAATACTATTCCTTTATAAATTGAGTAAATAATGGCGAAAATAAATTAATTTTAGCAATTATAGATATATAAATTTCCTTGTTATTGTCATTATACTGGACTAAAATTTACTTGGGTCATCATTTTCCTTTTCTATCTAGAGTCATTACTTCCTTGTCCATTTTTTTGGAACAATTTCTTCCTAAGCCGCATTTCCTCGGTCCTTTCTTCCAAATATCGTTCTTTAAACATAATGAGAAGAACGTCTTGTCTCAAAATATCTTCCACTTTTTTGAAACAAAGCATTTCTGTTTACTGAATATTTTATTTAAATTATGTACAATAGCCCATTGACGCTTCGCGGCAGTGGCTAGGCCCTGTGGGCGGGTGGGGTGGCCTACGGCCACAGCATTTATACATGGTAACATATCTATGGATAATATGTTGAGGCAAGGATTGAACCTTGCATCAAACAATGAAGTTTTTAAGCTTGGTGTGATTTTTATCACACACATTATTATA
The DNA here is from genome assembly GCA_013387185.1 of Caligus rogercresseyi. NCBI lineage: Eukaryota > Metazoa > Arthropoda > Copepoda > Siphonostomatoida > Caligidae > Caligus > Caligus rogercresseyi. The sequence goes on from CP045907.1 coordinate 7,697,881, forward strand.
TATATATATATATATATCAGGCTTGTGGTCGTTCACTTTTTTAAATCGTTTAGTTCACTTTAATCGTTCATTTTTTTACATCGTTCAGTCCATTAAATCGTTCACTTTCATATCGTTCACTTTTAATCGTTCACTTTAAAAATTATACAATATATATATATATATATATATATATATTTTCATATATATATAGGGACGTTTATTTTGTCTCTGTTTGTCACTTTTATTTTACTTACGACTGCGTTGTTATGTAAGGTGTCAATATTAAATATGCAGTCTTGTCAATGATATACCAGCGAATGATCATAGTCTGTTGTCAAAAAAGAAAACAATAATAAAACACAAGTTTAATAAATATATCAATATTCATCATATATTTTACTACATATATACACTACTATATATATTTAAATATGACACATTTACGTAAATATTATACAAAATTAAACTTTCTTATTAACACAGAGTAAAAGTTGTTCTTCGAAATGTTGGTCAGACATTTTCATCCTATTGTCTCTTAAAATTAATTTACCCCGGCTGAATAGTCGTTCAGCCGGTGCTGAGGTTGGAGTAATGGTATTAAATTTTTTTAAACGTTCGTTATTTTTTTATAGGCCATTTTTTTGGCGGGAATTTATGTTTATAATCCTCTCTTCATGGTGGAGGGAAAACATTAATATAAACCCACGCTAACTTTGAGACTATTATGATGCATGATGCAATCTTCGTTGTGATCGCATGCATGTTCGGATATGTGAGGGAGCCAGATTCCAACACATAATATTCATGAATCATGAATAGAAACATTTGTTTTGCCCTCACTTAAGAAAAAGACCAATTGCTCGCGCGCTCTCAGGCAGCTAGCAAGGAAGTAGTCACTCTACTATATGGTCGTACATATCTCTATGACTGCAATCATACTCTTGATGCCACATCTGCTTAGCAAAAAACTGATCTCAACGTGAACAAGATTAACTGGAATACGTGGGAATTTATTTTACATGAATAAACTTGTATGTTTATATATCATAGTTATTAAAGTGAACGATGAACGATTAAAAGTTAATTTTTTGTCGTTCACTTTTTCGAATTCGTTCATCGTTCATGAACGATTTTTTTGTAGTGTATGCATCTGGCATCACTGCAAAGAGTCATTTTAGCACATGGCGCCCCTTGCGCTATCGTGTCAGCTATGCCCTACTTCCTCCCTTCCCCTTCCTCCTCTCTCTTCCAGTCATGACCCGTGGCAGTAGTCTTTCTCTGTCTCCCGTGTACACGTGTTTTGTTTAATAAAGATTCCTTATATATATATATCTGTGACTCTCTTTTCGCAACGAGAATGGGATTCCTAATATAATTACTATATTCTTAATAGGTATATAGGTATAACATTCTGGCGACGAAGATGAAGAAGACCCTCCTGCGTCTTAACCTTGGAGAGCTCAGAGCTGAATGCCTCAGTCTGGAGCTTTGTACTAAAGAAGAGGTCACGGGAAGAGAAAGGCTGATCTGATTCCCATTCTCAGAGAACACTTGTTATTTTGTGGGTGCGACCCAGGCACCTTTGACTTTGCGGATGCTCCTCCTGGTGAGGCCGGAGGAGACCCCGAGTTCCTGCTCCCTCTAGCCACCTAGGAGTCTCACAGCCCCCTCCTTTCTCCTTGTCGGGTCCTCGGAGAGGACATCGATGGGCCGCTTGGGCTGATGAGTTCGAGATATATGTAACCCTGTTCGGGGATCTCTCTCCTGAGCGAAAGAAAGCTCTCCTCCTTCACTGCGCGGGGCCCGAGGTCCAACAATGGTGGAAGTCCCTTCAAGCCACCCCGCGTGAGAACGAAGATGTCTACCGGACACTCCGAAGGACCTTGGAGGACACCTTCTCACGGTGGATTCGATCCTTTTTGAGAGGTATAGATTAAGCTCGCACCCCGTACCCCTAGCCCTCCGGGACAAAGTCAAGGAGGAGCTCCTGGAGATGATCCGTAGAGGTACCCTGGGAAGAGTGGAGTCCTCGGAGTGGGCCTCTCCTATTGTGACCGTAATGAAGCCTGATGGAATGTGCGCATCTGCGCCGACTATACACAGACCATCTCTCCGGTAATAAACAAATGTCTCTACCCCTTACCTCATCCCGAGGAGCTATTCGGAGACCTGGCAGGATCGAAGTTCTTCACGAAATTGGACTTCCGTCGCTGCTATGAACAATACGAACTGGACGAACAGTCGAAGGGCCTTCTAGTAATTAACACTCCCCTGGGCTTACTTAAATACAACGTCTTACCTTATGGCCTCTCCTCTGCCCCAGCCATCGTCCAGTCTGCTCAAGAAAGGCTCCTGGGTAACATTCCTAATGTTAAAGTTTATATTGACGACCTGCATATCCACTCGAAAAGTCTAGTTGAGCACATAGCTACGCTCAAATGCGTCTACGAACGTCTGGATGCAGCGGAGCGCGGCTTAAAAGAAGTCTCTGAATTGGGAAAGTCTCCGGACAAATAGTTGGTGCGCCCCTACCCCGTCATCCCCTTCCGGTGTGAAATCGTTCCTTGGACTGGTACAGTTCTACAGCCAGTTCCTCAACACCTCTCCTCCACTGCTACCCCGTTGTACGAGCTAACAAGGCCTAGTGTGGATTTTTCTTGGACCAGTGAGGCTGAGGTGAGTTTCAACAAAATAAAGCACATTTATCTAAAGCTCCCGTTCTCGCCCACTATGATCCCGCTTTGCCCTTGTACTTAACGACGGATGCATCACCTATTGGCCTCGGCGCTATCCTCTCATACGTCGTCGATGGAATCGATCGCCCTATCGCCTTCGCATCACGCAAACTCACCCTGGCAGAGAGGAACTACTCCCAGATTGACAGATAGGCAACGGGCATCATTTTCGGCCTTAATCGATTCGAACGCTACCTCCTGGGACGCCACTTCGCGATCAAGTCCGACCATAAGCCCCTTGAATTCATCCTGAACCCTCAAAAAGAGCTACCCGCGGTAGTGAGTGCACGCTTGTCCCGTTATGCTCTTCGCCTTGCCGAGTTTGATTACTCCATTTCCCACATAAAAGTTTCATCCAATCTTCACTCTGATGCTCTCTCGCGCGGACCCCTGGATGACCGTTTGCCATGGAAGATCCCGTGGATAAACTGATGTGCCTTGCAATCTCCTCCAATAACTGCAACACGGAGGACCTTCTCAGCGCCATGTCTCATATATGAAATGCAAATGAATTCCTCGCAAAAAAAATATCCGGCACCATATGACGTCATAAATGAACACCACGGTTCACCCAAGGTCTGTATAATAAGGTCTGAGCAATACAAAACACATATGTAATCCTAGTAGTATAAACTACTCAATGACGTCACTGGAGAACGAATATATATTTATATAGTTTATATTTTCATATAATTCATTTTATTAATTTATTTAAAACACACATATATATATATATACATTTATTTTAGATAGATAGATAGAGAGATTGATTGATAAATATATATATATATATATATAATCGTTCTCCAGTGACGTCATTGAGTAGTCACACTGCTACATGTTGTTTTTGTATTGCCCCAACCTTGGGTTCACCAATCTTATTAACCAGTTTGAATACTTCAAACTTTTCCCCTTTTCTCACAAGAGACACAAAATGAACGCGCTCCGAAGTAGAAAGAGAGGGAGAAGCTTAATGTATACTCATGAATACGATAACATCATGAAAATGGTTTCCAGTGCAAAGTTGGAAATGTCGATTTTCCCTCCAAATCATGAAGAAGGTCGTACCTTAAATAACTTATCATCTTGGATATTTGTTTCATTACTGTCGCAACAAGTATTATGTATTGATGTTATTGAAGGTATATCTATAAATGCTGATGTGTTAAGCATATAATAAGGTTCAAACGATATGGAAGCTTTTTATATAATACATCATTTTATGAAGTGAATATTAAAAAAAAATGTATCTTAATATTGTCATGATCTTTTATTTATATTATGTAAGCAACATATGGCCTGGAATATATTAAGCCTTCAAGCAGGTTCCGGAGTATTTTTATTGAAAATATTTTAAATAAATAAAGAAAATTGATGAAAGGTCACCATGTTTATGATCCCGTCATAAACATGATGGAATTGACGGAAGGGCACCGCGATAATACATTAAACATATAAATACTATCACTGTTGACATTTTATCTACATTATTATAAAATGAGATTATAAAGATATTGTTAGACTCTTATTACAAGACATTGTTGATATTTGAATCATTGATCATCTTTTTGAGTCTGACTTTTAAAATCATTTAACTAATATATTCTATATTTCTGTAGTTCTTTACCTTTTTATTATTTTCTCATCCGCACCGTTGTGCGAAAAGAAAAGAAAAAGTACTCGGTCCTGTGTTAATGTTATATCAATTTCTCTTTGTATCTTTGTTTTCAAACATGGCGTCTTTCTGTTATGAGTTCTTTGTACTTCAATGTTATGTCATTGTCTCTTCATTCTTAGTTCTTTGTTTATGTCCAAGACAACTACAGGTTGATCGCGCAATGATCTTTGTTTTATTTATTTTAATTATATATATCTATCACATATTGGTACAATAACTTCTCAACTACGGACATTAATTAAATAAAAAAAATCAAAATCATGCATAACATTCATTTATATCTATAAACAAACAATTGTACTTTGTATACTCAAGTCATTTGTTATGTTTATAATTTGTATGGTTTGCAACATAAAAAACATAATAGTAAATAAATACTTTATGACTTTGTACTTTAATGTGAAATAATGATATTTTATAGTAGCATGTTGCTAAGTATCTGGGCTTTTTTTGAAAGAGACGATAAAGTAAGTTTTAAAGTAAGAAAGGGAAAAAGAAAATACATTTAAGTATTTTTGTAGTTGCAAGATAAGGAACTTAATCAAGATGGTACTTGATAATATATATATTTTCCCTTCTCCTTTTTTCGAAAAATAATTGCACATCTCTATCATATAACTACTTTCTATACGACGTCTCCATCATCATCTAAACAATCTTAAAAAATTCATTGTTTTATGCAAGGTTCAATCCTTGCTCAACATATGGTCCATAGATATGCTACCATGTATAAATACTGTGGCAGTAGGCCACCCATCCGCCGGGAGGGCCTAGCCACAACCGCGGAGCGGCAAGGGCTATTTTATATATATTTATTTTATTAATTTATTTATACACACACACACATACATATATATATATATATAGATAGATAGAGAGATTATTGATTGATAATATATATAATATCTACCCTATATCATATATATATATATAGAGAGAGAGGAGAGAGAGATGAGAGATTGATTGATAATTATATCGAGAGAGATAATCGTTCTCCATTGACGTCATTGAGTAGTTACACATGACTCATGTTTGTTTTGTATTGCCCCAACCTTGGGTTCACCCAACCCCCCGCCATTTCATAATGTATAAACTTAGGTTCCGAAATATTTTTCGTGTGACGTCACGTCTGGCAGAAAACATAAACAAATAACTTTTACTATATATAACATCACTACTCAAATTATCATTAGTGCATCGTACTCTTACAAAAATGGCTTCAATTAATAAAAAAAAAAAAAAAAGACAGTGTGCAGTTACTGTTTGTCCTTCATTGGATCCCAATGCTCACAATGTATTGTACCACTCGTTTCCAACCAACATCAAACAGAGAAAAGCTTGGACCATCGCATGCAAAAGAGGAGATTCGACATTTCAGCCTGCATCATCCTTTATGTGTAGTCTGCACTTCACTGAAGAAGACTATGAGAGAGATCTAATGCATGAGCTTCTTAACCTTCCTATTAGAAAGAAAATCAAGAAAGGAGTAGTTCCGACACTTAATTTAAATGAAAAAATTGAAACAAACTTGTCGGAATATACGTCCATGGAACCATCTTCCAAAGGAATGATAGAATATTAAAACGAAATTATCGTCAGATTACTCAAGAATGCTTAGATAAATATGAATCTTCTAATTCATCGTTACCTCCTCCTTCAAAGCAACCTCCAAGTCCACAAGTATTACTTCCAAGTTCATCAGAAGATAATTGTCATGACAAAAGAGTTTCTAAATCAATGTCTAAGGTTCCATTTGGAAGCTCTTAATAAATTTGCTCAAATTCGTGTATTTCTCCAAATAAAATTTGAAAAAACCGCCTTCAAGAGCAAAAAGCTAGACATAAAAAAAGTTTAGAGAGAAAACGAAAAATGAAACAGTGGATTAATTAAATGCTCCAATAAATTATTTACTTTTTCCTAAATATGTATTTCTAATAACATTTATGTAATATATGATTACAAACAGTATTTTGTTTTGTAATAATTTGTAATTATATATTTTTTTCTTAATATGTATTTCTAATAATATTTATATAATATATGATTATAACCATATTTTGTTTTGTATTAATTCATAAATTATATACTTTTTTCTAAATATGTCTTTGTAATAATATATGATTATAAATAGTATTTTGTTATAATTTATTTCATTGTTTTTTATGTGCTTTAACATATAATGATTGAAGAGTTTGCTTTTTCATGAAAATATTTTGGATAATATCAGCAACTTTAAATCATCAAAATTTATGATTACTACAAAATTAATATTTTTCCATTTTCTAATAGAATTGTGATAATTAATTCTTCTATGATCTAATTAAAGACTAAATTCGATTATATTTAACATATTTTACTTATACAATATACCCTCTTTTGCCATACGTGACGTCATGCTCATGAGGTAGGTTGCGTGGCGGTGTATTTTTTTACTTTCATTGGTTAAAATGGCTCTACCTTACTTTTAACTACCTTGGGTTCACCAATCTTATAATCAGTTTGAATACTTCAAAACTTTTCCCCTTTTCTCACAGGAGACAAGATGAACGTGCTCCGACGTAGAAAGAGAAGGGAGAAGCTATGAATATTTGACATGTACTCATGAATACAATAACATCATGAAAATAGTTTCCCGCGCAAAGTTTATAATGTCGATTTTCCCTCCAAATCATGAAGAAGGTCTTACGGAGGAGAGCATTTGCCTCTATCTCAATAGGTGGCTTTTTAAGTAGGCGTTCTTTCATGAGAATTAAATATATGTAGTATAAGGTATATATTAAGTTCCTTAAACTTTTAGTGCATAGTCTTTTGTGTCATATTTGCCTCGCTGCACGGTGCTAAGTATCTGTGCCCACTTTTTTTAATGAGCGATAGAGTTTTTTAAAGTAAGAAAAGGGGGAAAAAATTAATTAAAATGGATAATTAGTTATCCAATATTACCAAATCAGTTGAATTCTTTTCATTAGTGTGAAATAAGTCTATAAGACATCGTTTATAACCACAATTCAACCAAATCCTGTTTCAGTTGTTGTTGTAATTACTTTGAGTGTGTGAGGTGATTTTGGTAATTGTATGATGTATTTGTGTGTTAGTTGGAGATTTTGGTGAGAAGTTGCGTGTTTAAGTTTGCTACGGCCATATAAATAGAAATTACTACTCAGTTCTGCAACTTGACGATGTAAAATCAGATAAAATGGTAATTAGTATCAATATTCCCAAATCAGTTGTATTCTCTTCATTTAGTGTGAAATTATTCTATAAGACATGTTAAGATTTTGTAACAGAAATATTCAAATTGAGAGGACTACTCATTTCTGCAAGTTAACGAGTGAAATCATATCAAAAAGGATAATTAGTATCCATATTCCCAATCTATTGTAGTCTCTGCAATTAGTAGAAATAAGTCTACTAAACACATTTTTTTAACCTACAAATCACACAAAATCACGTGGTTCGGTTGTTTGTCATTACTTGGTGTTAAAGGTCATTTTAGTAAGATATAGATGTATGCTGTGTGTTTGGTGGTGGATTTTTGTGAGAGGTTGCGTGTTTGAAGATTTAAAAACAGCCATATAACTACAGATAACTACTCAAAATTCGCAATTTACGAGTTAATTAGATAAACAATGGATTAATTAGTAATTCAATAATACCACATCGCATGTGTCTCTTCAAATAAGTATGAAATAAGTCTAATGATACATTTTTAACCACAAATCATCAAAATCACGTGGTTCAGTGGTGGTTTGTTCATTACTTTGGGTTGTCTGAGGGGTGGTTTTGGTAATTTGTATGATGTATTTGTGTAGTGTTGGTGGATTTGGGGAAAGGCTGCGTGCGGTACGATTGGCAACGGCCTATAAATACAAATAAATACTCATGCTGCAATTGACGAAATTTATCAGATTTAATATGGA
>CP045907.1:7706292-7728696 GCA_013387185.1 Caligus rogercresseyi
TTGACTTTTAGTATAATTTATTAATAAGTCGTTTGAAACATAGTAAAACAACTACTGATTTAGGCGCGTGACGCTTATTGGACTCATTAAGCCTCAGGCTAGGGGAAGATATCCTATTATATTTTTAATCAAAAGGGGAATATCAAAAGTATAAAAAAAAACAAGAATCAAACAATAATAAATTATATCTGACGTCAGGGTATGTACCCATAGAGTAAATCCTATATTCAACAAACTTTTAAGATCTATATTTGCAAGAATGCATGGGGTAAAACTGAGAGCATTCACATTCAATGAAAGCAAGAAAGGGTTAAATAACGATGATGTTCCTGATTGTAGTCCTTTGCTTCGATACAACAGAGGCATTATAGTAGTATTATAATCTCTCTTGAAAAGCAAGCCCCTCAATATTTAGAATCGAACACGCTGACATTTTGTCGAATACTATTTTTCTATCTTTTGTTGTACTCCGAACTGGGATATTTCATATATATTTTTTTAAGAGCCAGGACTTTTGTTCTTAAGTATGTATTTAAAAAGTACAACTGCATAACCTTACAAGACGTCAACCCTTTCTATGGAATTGCATAGGATAGGATGTCGAAAGAAGAATACAACAGAGTTAAGCAATTCTTTGCGTTATGCATATATATATATATATATAACACATATTTCATAAAGAATAAATAAAAATGAAAGCAACTACAAGTTGCATATATTTATGAATCAACTCGAAGTTGGTTTCAACGTTTTATAGATGGGCAGGATCCTTTTTCAACTTCAATATGCGGCTTAAAAATACATAAAAGCAAAAACATAACGCCAAAGAGTGTTTATATATATCTCAGCACCACTTGGAAAAGATGATGGCTGAGTTGTTTTCATTTTGTATTTGTGTATATTGGCTGAATCCCTTTATTGTTTGGATCGAAATATATAACAATGCGGGATACCACCGTCTAAATATTCCTTCCTTTCTTTGGATAGTTTTATGTACTGGATACTTAGTTACACCATATATTATGCTTAGGTTGGCGAAAAACCTTTTGAAAACAAGCGCGCCCGCAAATGCACCTAAAAGTTCCCTGTTTTCTTCATAGAGATATACAGACATAGAGAGCTTATTGGATTTTTCAGAGAAATATGTCATTGTGTCCGAATACAGCTGAATGATGTTTCTCTGCTGTTGGAGCTCTTTATATCTCTATGGTTTTCTTTTGGATATAAACATAAACACACTCTATGAAGGCACACTCCGGACGATGTTTAAATTCGGTCATGATTAAGCAAGCTATTTTCCATAAATTACGAGACGGACATGGTTAACAACAATAATGGCAGTATATCAGCCCACTATTAATGTGAACCTTCCACACATCAGTAGAGCTTCCATTAGACGAGATCCAAGAAAAAATACACTTTTTCTTTGTCATGATGAAGGTGAAAGCTATGCAGAAGGTAGTTGTTATGTCGACGTTTATTATACTACTGAATAGGAGAGGTCTAGTATCTGCTGGAAGTGTACTAATATATTTGTTTCCTTTTTTGATTATTTTAACCAATCAAATATGTGAGTACGCAAAGAATTTTTTTTGCACTAACTATGCTCCAAACATCCTAAGATTGAAAATAGTAATAAATTAACACAAGAACTACCAGACAGTTGACCCCCCCCCCCCCCTTGAACAACCATTAGGGGTCATTAATGACCCATTTAATAAATTTAACAGTTTTTATTCATAAGTTTATATTTACATGTAAAATATTAAGAACATTAAATTCACATAGACATATTTTTCTTCTAAACAATTTTGACATTGTATTTGGTAATTTTGTCTGTAATTTTACTACATTTTCTACAAACAGAGCATTCACATGCAGTACATTATTGAAAGCTTTATTATTACAATTGTCTAATTGTGCATCGCCTGCGTTTCTTTGATACTGCATCTCTTGGTTATCAATTAAGCTACAAATGCAAAATTTTAGTATGTCAAACTTAACATAAAATTAAACAGCTACACGAAAAATCAGAGTTCCGCTATATCTGTGAGCCCAGAAATTCCAGTTTAAATTTTTCAAAATGTCAAAAATGTGTTAATGAGTTTTTTGCTATTTTATTATTACAAAAAACTGATTAAATATTCTACTTCCCTTATAGCCTTGCGTTCCATAACATTCCTTTTTAACATTCCGGCGCATAATATATTATAATTATGGTTATTTATATATGTATATATTCTTTTTGCCTCATGAAAGAGTATGATAATAAATAGTTAAGCCAATAAAGACAGTCCTTAAATATGGTTGTCCACACATACATATAAAAGAAGAAGAGGAAGAACGAAAGAGCCCTTTATATGCTCAGGTGTCACGTTATATATATATATATATATATATATATATATATATATATATATATATATATATATATATATATATATATATATATATATATATATATATATATGTGTGTGTGTGTATGTAAGATATATTATATTTTGTACATGTTCTTCATGTGTACTCTAAAGGACTCAAGGGAGATACAAAAAGGAATGCCAAAAACGCTTTCTTTTCAAGAAGAAAAGGAGGACGGGAGGAAGAATGGACCTTATTTTCCCTCGCTTTTTTTGCGGGCCAATAGATGTTTCAGCTATTCAGAGTCTTTATTTATGTAATAAGTAAGGATATCAATTTGGGATTTTTTCCTCTTACGTGATTTGTGCAAAGAAAATAAGCATATATTATTAAAAAACACACAGTTATTATTACGAAAACAGACATATCTTCACTCGCAGCTGTGTGAGTCCTCTGCCCAGTCTCAGTTCAGGGAAATTAAAAGCTGGGACTGTGTATCAATAAAATAAAGATGGTGGTGTTTTAACGTGATTGGTAGATCGAAAAGGGAAAGGGAATAATAAACAAGCAGTTGAGAAGTGAACAAGAACAAAGATATAAGAATATAATCCTTAAAAAATACAAATTGTATCTTCTCATATGACCCATGTAATTATCGAATTTTTTTAGACTCCTCCAATAACATCTAGTACTACTACTATTATTATTGATAAAATAAGTTAATCTTCAGGCTCAGGGATTGAACGAATGCTAATCATTATCCGTCATATCTGGCGATAAATGGATCGTCACTCAGACCAAGGTATATAGAATACCATGTATTTTGTTTATTTCATGTGATCATATATATAGAAAAGTCATAAGTCTCATTATTATTTTGACGTCATCAAAGTCTATTGAGGTAATAGATTTTAATGACGTAAGCGGGGAAAAATCCTTCTTCCGCTTGTCAATGTGACGTCATTAAAATCACCGAATATTCAGCTGTCTCTCTGCAATAGATTCATACCTTTTTCGTACGTCTTTTAATATAGCTTGACTCTAACTATAATACAATGAAAAAGAAGTAAAATGATCTTACACATGAAAAGATTATGTTTATTGCTGAGTTTGTCTATTATAATAGTTAGGAATGGAAATCTGGAGCTTAACCTGGTGCTTACAGATTCTATGACTGTTTTTCGGCCGTGGAAAGAGAGAGGGATTGAAGGAAAGAGAGAGGGAGAGAAAATTCTCTCTCACTTTTTCTTTCTCCCTCTCTTTCCCTCTTTCTCTCTCTCTCTCTTCCTTCCATCCCTCTCTCTTTTCACGGCCAAAAACAGTCATAGAATCTGTAACCACCAAGGCTAAGCTCCAGATTTCCATTCCTAATAATAGTGTCCATTGTAGTAATAGTCACAAAGTTTAAACACAACTTGTCTCTAAAGTAATGGATGTAAGTGATATCTAAACAACAAATTTCAGTTTGCTTTTTTGTTTTTATAAATTGAACGTGATGCTTTGCATGAAACGAAAGTTAATTGCAAAGGCATTGTTTAAAAAAAGTTTCATAAAATATTTGTTTGTTGACTAAATGGTTAGATTGCCGTATCCTTTTTAGCTACAAAAACACATAGTATTTAGTTTTATTTAACCGATGATTATATATATGATCAAAAAGATGTTCCCCCTCATAGAAGATTGAAGACACATAGCTAATGTTTTTTTCTTAAAAGAATGCTTCTTTGTGCTGTAATCATTTCTTCTAATTTCTAGTACAAAAAATGTATTATTGTTTGTTTGTAAAATATAAGTTTGCCAAGATTGAGATTAAGTCAAAATTCAATGGAGACATTTCGAAGTGAATCATCAATTTCTGAATCCGTTTAGCCAAGTCTTTTGATGTATATTATCTATCATCGAAGCTGAATTGTAATCGAGTAGGGGTTTTCCTGGTTTCTAAAATGGTTTTATGAAGTTGAGGATTTTTAAGAACGTCATTTAAATATATAATTTATGGATTGAGAGTGTAAAAAAAGATTTATCTATCAAACTACACTATACAATCGTATACAATTCCAGTCATGACCTTGACTCTTTTTTGCATAAAAAAGTATATTTAAAGCATAGTCTTTATATTATATATATATATATCTAAGGAACGACCGGACACCTTTTTTCAAGCCGGGCCGGGACTAATATAATTTTCGTTCCTTCGACATTCTGAAGTGACGACTTTTTTTTTTTAAAGAATTTCCCTAAAAATAAGGTGACGACGTTTTTTTTTGAAAAAAAAGTGATGACGTTTTTTAGAAAATAATTTCCAAAAAAAGTTGAAGTTTTTTAGAAAGAGTATTTCGAAAAATTCCTTCTTAAACAAATTTTTTTATGCCAAACGAAAATATTGATTGCCGGATGTATAAAAACCCGGGACACTAGCCGGGACGCTCAAAAAACAGCGGGACCCGGGCCGGGTACCCGTTCGTTTCCTGATATATATATATATATATATATATTGTATAGCTCTTTTCCTTGTTTCTCATGTACCTATACATATACACCAAGTTTTTTAATTAGTGTTTTATTAACATCTGTTACAAATATTAAAAAAATATTCTCTGTAATGGGACCATCTCTTTCAACGTAAAATCCTTATATTACAAAATTACTTTTTTGCACTCATCAGTTTTATTGGTGTATGTTCAAAGTCCATCATGTAAATTTTTGCAAATTACGTACTAATTTAATTTAAACGTAATATCATTGCCAGAAGTTAAAATGTTAATTTATATTATTAAAGGGCAATATGTAAACAACGTATTCGATATATCGTAATATTTCTATTAAAAAACACACAAACTTTTGCTGGTTAATTTTTTCCATGATTGCTATTTATATATTAATGTTCATATGTATAAGCGAAACATTTCTAGGTTAACATTGAGTTGACTTGATTACTCAATTTTTTTTTTGCTCATTACGTTCGATAGAATTGCTTCCGGATGAATATAAATAATCATTGTAGCATTAAAATAGATCCATTGAACCTGGGATCCTTACTTCTCAAACAATTCATAAGAGTCTCCTATGAGAGCGATACAATAATAATTTGTAAGAAATATTATTTTTAAAACTAAATTGAAAAATATATATTTGTGCATTAATTTACACTCAATTATATTTTTTTCCAACCGTTTGAATGTAATTTCAAAAACTTTTTCAGCAATTTTCTCACATCTCTCTTTATAACGAACTTATAAAAATCTAAAATGGCGTCCATTATATGAAGTTACGTAGTGCCTTTTAGAGACCTAGTGACGTCACATAGAAGGCTATTATTTATTTTTAAGAATCTTAATAAAATATATCATCATAATATCGGCACTTTGATCATCAATATCATAATAATATGACAAATAATCTTCATATTTTTTTAATTAAAAAAATTATATCAACAAGCTTTAAATTTAAATTAATAGTTAAAAATAATGAAGATTACAGCCCAAAAGAAAAGAAATGTGTATTTTTTTCATCACCTTGAGGGACTTTTATGTTTCCTTTCTTCGTCTAACTATAATCATAATATAAATATATTAATTTTGCTATAGGCCTAGGGCCTTTTGTGTCCCTGAGGGGTTCTTTGTGTTAAATGAATACTCGTTTATATATGAATGTAATATATTTTTTTCATATAAAAAGTATCTAAACGTAGATGAGGAGAAGTGGGGAATTATATACTGAAAGTAAAGAAAAAGTTTTTGTTCTAAAGGATATCGAAGGATATAATATCTAACATAGAACATTTTCCATGCTGGAAGGACCCTTGTTCTTTTCTTTAATCCGTTATATATAGTTGGTGCTATGGTAATGCCCTTATAAGGATATATGAGCAGATTATCGATAAAGAGAATTAAGAGCTTGTACGCCTATGACGTCATGGATGCTGTGATCCTCTCAGATTTGCCAATAAACATTTTTTTTATTTCTTATGACAACTTTATTTTTCTTTTTTTCTACTTTGTATCGTTAGAATGTGAATTGTCAAGGATGGTAAAATAAAAAACGAAAAAAGGACCATAATCTTTCTTTGAGGAATTAAATTTTTAATTAATATCAAATAGGTTATATTTGGCACAGTTTATTAAAAAAAGTCGTACCTCAATGGATCCAGGCCCATAGGAAGAGACGGTTTGTGCTCTAAGAATGATATTCTTATTTCCCAGTTGATGTTTATGCCCTTATCGTCACACGTAAAGTGATACCGTGTTTCATATACCAACTGCTTTTTTTATTACAGCTCCTATTTGTTCAACCAATCACGTTCTAGAAAAATGTGTTCCTAGACAACGTTTTGCCAAAAATAAAAAAAATAATTTTAGGCGCTAAAGGGCGTTTTGTTATGTGTAGTAATACACTGCTTAGTGTTCAGTCGTTCTTTATCTTAGATTATATTTAAGGGTACCATTAAACGAGGACTTCACTATCAAACGTGATGGGTTGATGGCAATTAAACAATATTCTTTGAAAATAGTTGTTGAGATATGCAATATGTCATTATGAACATTCTTTTTGTCGAGGATTCAACTTTGAATTTTTCTCCTAAATAACATGCTTTGACATGCTAAAAAATTATAAAATTATAATGCATTGTGCGTACAGGCGTGTTCAACTCTCAATGTTGGGGGACCAGGTTCGAATCCAGAGAGCGGTATGGTCATTTGGTCAGCCTCAATGATAAGATCCTTGGTTCGAGTGGACTAATTTACATGCTAGTATGCTTGTTTATATCCTGTCGGGTGCAATTCTATCGAGTCATATAGGCAAAAAATATTATTATTGGATGTATTGTTAGTTTCCCAAATTTAACTAAGTATTCTCTTTCTTTACAGTGAGTATGATGCGACCAAAGAAGACGACGAGGATGATAGCGGGAAGAATGAAGAGGATCTGGAGGCGGATGACTTGGATCTTCCGGTCAAGGCCCCTACCTCAGGATCCGAAGATGCCCCTTGGCGGAAAAAGGAGTCTGGAATAAGAAAACTGTAAGTGTTGTATACATTTTATTTGTCCTTCAAAACTACTTTTATGCTGGTCAATTTGCCCACTCATTGCTAATTACGTCCCTTGCATCTAGACACACTTGCTTAATGAATGCAGAACTATTTAAAAAACTATAGATTTGACGCCGACACATTTTAATTTTGTATGCATGCTACTACGAATTGAAGCAGTTCATGGCATCATTTGGCCACATTTTATTATTGTATCCATGGCTTGCACATTCAATTACATTAAAATCTATTAATTTATACAAAATACCTAGCTAAAAACCTAAAAAGTGAATATTTAATGGTTTGTAATAGCTAACGTCCTTTCTTAATATATTTAAATGTGTAATAACGTTTTTAGGAAGGATCTTAATCCCAATGCACTTGGGGGCTTCGATATTTAACGACACGACCGACCAAAATTGAATGATTATATGCTTAATTAGTTCAAAAACTTCACTGCTGTGCACAGTTTATAATTGTAACCATACCTAAAAAGCACGCCGGATGAAGCGCACGCTTTAATATGGATTAAATAACTATTTAATCTCATGAATGAAAGTCAAATGTATTTTTTTGTATCCAATTAGACTTTTGCATTTACCTTCATCATTCACTTTCACGTTTGAAGCATTTAATTCAAACACAAGCAAGCCGAAGGCATTATTATGCATAAACACTGTTTCTCAAGGTTATAAGCTGTTTGAGACTTATTTTATATTCGTATATATAACTAAATGTGTTCCCATGATATGTATTGTGTGATCTAACAAATATGGAAAGTGATAATTTTAATCTAGTATCCACTGATGTCATAAATCGATAAAACCAAGGTTAGAGAATACAAAGTATGTATATTTCATGTTTCCATGAAACATCGCTAATCTTGCTATTTTTTACACGTTATCAAAAAATCAATGGATTTTTTGATGACTTGAGCGGAAAGAATAACATCATTAATGTTATTCTTTCCGCTTGTCGGCGTGACGTCATTAAAAACTACCGGCAAACGAAAAGTAAACATCTTGACAATATGAGCAGATCTAATATTTGGATATACATTGGGCTATACTTTTATTTTGTCAAAATGTGTATCATGGCTACAAAGTAGGATATTTCTTTACTTCTTAGACCTTGTTTTACATACATATAACGTATCACAAAGTGGCAGCCGATATGAAATCAGCTGATTACAATATAGGGTCCTTTGGCGCTCTCTCTCTCTTTCTATATTCCCTTGGCTCAAGATACTTCAAAGTACTAATCCATTTTCTTTTATTCTACATTAACACGCTGCCCTCAGATTTTCCTTCATCACAACTCGAGTGAGTAACGCCGCGACCCTTCGTATATAGTATCATCCCCCCAGATTGGTGGATCCTTCTCACATCCTTCTCCCGTAGATGATCCTTCCACTAACCACCTTTTCTTAATGTATATTTGTGTTGTGATTGTTAGTCTCTTGTATCTCACGGGCTCTTGGAGCTCTTGGGATGTCCTTCCCCTGGGATAAATAAATCAGTATCAACGATGAAATCTGTTCATCAACGAAACCTTTCATTTTTGGGGTAATGTAGGATCTCTCTTATGTGTAATATAACTTCTTATTTTCCTCAAAATGTACGATAAAAAGTGGTAAATAGTATGACAAAAAGTGACTTACTCGACTCAATCAGATATTTATTGAGACGACAATGCCTCTTTTTCTATTAATATTTGTCATTTTCTCTAGTATATCATGAAGAACATAAAAAATCTTATACAGATATTTTCTCAAACATTACCCCAATCAATGATTTTTTTTGTAGAATCATGCTAAGTCATTGATTCTGGTTTATTTATTTCGGCTTTCATTTCTTATCTCTTGATTAGATTGCGTGTCATTTGGGAAAAATGGGAAGGAAAAAAATTGGTCTAAAATCTAAGTAATTTTACCAGAGAGGATACAGAGTGACAAAATTAAAGTTTTAATTATGGAGTGAACCGGTACAATGAGCAATACAATTGATGGGATATTGCAGCATATTTTATTTCCTTTTTTGCTCGAATATCTGTTGTGAATATAGAAAAATAAGTGACTCAATTTGCTAATGAAGCCGTTTCATAAGTGATTCTCTGTCTCATAATGACGTTTTCATCATAAATACAACCGGAGTTTGGATAAATACATATGTATCAATGACAAGACTTGTTTACCAACAAAACCTTTTATTTATTTCGGGAAAAAAAGTCTCTTATGTGAACAACATTTTCCTTTTTTCATGATTTAGAACTACAAAAATGCCAAATATTATAGCAAAAATCTATCCCGCACCATACATAACTCAACAAGCAAGTAAAATCCATTTTTGTTAATGTATTGTCTCATTTTTGATTGTGTATCATTTCCCCTATTATTAATCCACATTTTGTGCCTCTGTTTGCTGCACAGCTTGTCTCTCAACCTCCCCCGCCATTTTTTAATGCATGGCGTCTTTTTTAGTCCTGTGCATGATTTTACTTGTCCTTGGACCACTCTATGTTCTCTCTGAATAAAACATTTCGAAAAATGCTCCAAAAGAGATATTGAAGCAATATCCAGCATCACTTATTTAAAAAAATATTGGTAATTACATTGTGACTAAATGTATATATATCATTATCCTAATTAATTACAAGTGATTGAGCAATCACAATAATTAAATACTTTAATTTAACCTCTTCAAAATCATGGATATATTTTTAAAAGTAGATAAATATTTATTTTAAACAGATCCTCTAATTAGTATTTATTTATACCCCTCAAATATCAGTGGCTCCAATGGAATGTATTTGTTAGATCATTTTTTCCTTTACCATTTTTTCCATATAGCAGAATACATTTGTGTGTGTATCACCTAAGGCTGAGAAAAACATGTATTTCTCTTGTTTGTCAAAAAATGGCGGAAAAAAAAGAAAAAGGTTTTATTGATTGATGGATGGACAATTGGTTGGCGTATAAATAAGAATGCCCTCAGTTGGACTTTTTATTCGACCAATAAGACGTTGATACAAAGAGATAAAAATGAGTTGCCAAATGAAAAACTGATTGCGTGTTTGGAAGTTTGGAAGACGGACCATAAAACCATTCTTAGAAATAAATCATATCAAATGGACTTGCTTGCATAAAGCTAAAAGCAAAGATTAAAAAGCCTCATTTCAAAATCTAAGGTTGTAGTAGGTCCATCAAATTTTGGAGTATGAGTCAGCTGGGATTTGAGGGAGGTGGCAATGTAAGCGTGCAAAACAGTGGGAATGCGTGTGTCATTTGTCAAATGTGTGAGACTTGAGAGCCCCGAAATAGATAAAACGTGTTTGATAGTTTATAGTAGTAAAAATATGCTAAATATGCATACATCCAGTTATAATGCTGAATGACCCTTTGACAAGCCACCAATTTCAATATGGATAAAAATGTAAGAAAATAAGGAACATCTCTAAAAAATATATGCCCAGATATACCACAAATTAACCGGATTTTAAACACAAATTAATAATAATTTGTTCGATCAATCGGTACATTTGTAATTCGGTCCACTTCCTTTTATTAATAAGAAAAAGAATAAAGTGATACATCCCGCGTGATGACGTCATATCCCCACTTAACGTCCATATCCGAGTCCATAAGAGGCAGTAAGAATGATCAACTATGCTATTCAAAAATATGGCATTAATACTTAGTTAACATCTACTATTTTGTTAAATATTTACTCTTTAAGGCATTCCATACTATATTTACATTATATTGCAATCGTTTTGGAGATTTTCTTTTACTTAAATGTTCAACCCTTTATCGAGGGGGGAAATCACAGATTAATGGAAAATGATAAGGTTTTTATTTACAACAAACAGAAACTACATGTATTTTTTCAGCCTTATACTGGATCCATCACCTCTCATATATTATTGCACATCCTTTAAAAAATAAACCCTGAATTATCTGATTGGTGTCCATGTCCTCATTCCTTCACATATAGTGTACATTTAATATAAATATATGATTAAATTCATAGTTGACCATGTGACAATTAACCATTGAATAAAATCCAACTAAAATGATTGATAATAATCAAATACAAATAATCAGTAATACAATTATTCATATATGTTGTTTAATTTAGTGTAAAACTTTGTAGATTTTCATAAAGATATATATATCATTTTACTGGTATTTGAACGGGTTTGCTCAATAAATAACGATTACTCGAGAAATCCTTATTTCAAGAAACTAATCGCTTTTTGTAAATATAATTATCCTTCTTGGAAATATAAATATTTTTTTCAAAGTGATTAAAATCGACTACGTTAACGAGTGCTGGTCTCATTATTTCCATAATTATCTTCAATTTTACTCATTTTTGTGGTAGACATACTTTATAAAATAAAACCAAGCGTTTATAAAACACCACCTTATTGCTCTGCTTGTGTCAATGGAGTTAAGTTACTTAAGTTTATTATTAATCTGTTATTGAATAAGTACATATATTTGCTCGGAACTCTTATTCTACCATTTGAGCCCGCAACCTTTCAAGTCATACTGAGAAAATAATTGATTTATTTTTAGAATGGATTTCATAAACTAAAAGGCATACGACCACTAGTACAATGCTTTGGTTATTTTATAGTAAACCCCTGTCTGACTAAATCAGAACTGACCTCAGTTATTCAAAAGTGTACATATTTTTTGTGTGAAGCCTTCTGATAAAACAATTTATACTTGATCATTGGAAAAAATAATGTGTCTTTGGTTGATATCATACAAAACTTCTAATTGGTAAACCCTATTTTACGTTTTGGTTTTTAATAAAGGAATTTAAAAAGTTGGTCACAGTTGTTGAATGAGTTTGCAGATTTCTAGACTAAGGATATTGGAGCGACCGACGTCGAATTTGAGGTAAATCCGTGGGATTTTCTTTGTTTCTTGTTTTGCTTCGAACTTTAGTCTTTTGATTATATGATTTGCACATTTATTCTGTTTGAGATATAACTTTGTCTAAATATCTGCTATTTCTCTAACCATAGATTTCATCGGGTATTTGGCAAGGACCCACGACCTTTCAGTGAGCTTTTATCCTGTGAACCCCCACGACCCATTCCGAGGCAAAATCCATCGTCATCCTCATCTATAGACAATTTCGGCCGATCTCTCTCACGATACTCAGTTAGATAATCAAGAAGGAAAAAAATCCCAGGCAGTCCTCCAAAAAATAAATATCAACAAGGAGTGCAATATTTATTTTATTTAGATGTATGATACAAGTGATGGTGAAATTGTGTCTTTTATAAATTTAATACCCCAAAAGACTTTCTTTGGCCTCCATCGAGCCAAGTATAACTCATCATGGGAGTGTGGTTTATATGTTGGTTACAGTAAAGCGTTAAAGTAAAGTAGCGCATGCATAACATAAATTCTTCCTTTTTCCCAAAAGGAATCGGCCAAATTTTTTAGTTCTTCTTTAGTCCGTAAGGGCGCTTTTATGCTAGAGCTCTTTAAAAATAATAACAGTCCTTTTATTATTTATATTTGGAGACGGTTTTTATCTTGTTGTGATTTGATATATTTCAAATCATCAAATTGAATCCCTTTAAAACGGTTTAAATAGGATTGTGACGTAATTTCATGGTCAACGACATCTAATGTTAAAGGAAATTACCAAAATTTTGGCCAATTTTTTTTGTTTACTTTTTTTCTTGAATGCACCACTTACTTTAACGCTTTAGGTTACAGAAGTATAAAGGATTTTTTTAACACATTTTACATTCCATAAAACTTTTAAAACACAATGGACTACGATTGAAAGTCCATGGTCCTCATAGTGAAACTCAAGGTTCATAGACTAATACCAGTATTTGATTTTGTCATCAATAGCGAAACGTCAGTATTTGTGGCGTATCAAAAAAATATTGTTGCAATAGATTTTTGATTTTTTGGAATAATAATATTATTTCAAAGTATTATTCTTTTCGTTTACCCGTGTGACGTCATTAAAAATCACCGTCAAACAAAAAGTCAGCTCTCTTGCCAATATGGACGGTCTTTGTTTTTATTAGTCCTTGATTAAACGTTGCTTTGTTGAGACCTTAAAAGATTCACAGGCTTCGTACACTTTAAATGGCTTAACAATAGGGATATCTCTCTTGGAGTAAATTACTAACTTTTCACGAGAGCCGTGGTTACTGAAAAAGGCAAAGTTTTTTGGATGTTTTCCTTTTGTTTATGGCTTCTATATTACAAGGAAGAGGTTGAGCGAATGATTCAATGACATTCGAAGGCCCAATCATTAGAAGCAACTTTGAAATTTTAATGGAGATTACAAATTTGCACCATCAATCCTTAAACAAAGACAAATCAAAAATATCCTAATATTCATTAAGCACAAGTAATATGCTTTGCCTAATATGAAATGTTGATGCAATACTAATGAGTTATGGGGAAGACAGAAAATATAGAAAGGTAACTAATTATTTAATGATGTCATCGTAAAATCTATCTTACCTATTTAAAAAATTATATTTACGTTCAGTTAATCATTGTAATCATATATTTCCTCTATTGCATATCCTTTTGACCATAAAAACCACCAAGAAACCATAGTCCCAGATGAATGAGAGCCGTTGCATTACTCAATTTCATTTGGAATGTCTCTGCCAGTTAATAAACTTAAATTAAATGAACCCGATCCTTTCATCCCTCAACGCAAATTGACCAAATTTACCATCACGGGTCCGATATACAACTCATATTCATTCCTGGAAAGTATTTCCTTTATTTATCTCGTCTTATTACCGCTTTGAGACTAAATTAACCAAATAACCAAACTGAAGGCTTTAGGGAACTTAAGTTAGAAGAAATCCTCAACTTCAAAACATCTTTATCATCAAGGGTCTAAAAGGAAGAAAAAAAGTGGACAATAATCATATTATCGACATTTGTGTTTAAATTTTATTGCTGCAAATGGTCCCAAGAGTAGGTATTCAGTTGGCCATATATTAAAAGTATCATAACGACATAATGATATATTCACATTACTTTACTTAACGGTAATCTATATATACAATCCTTGTTGGATGCTAAAACTGTTTTAGGGTATGGGACTATATATTTTTTGTTCCATTGCTGACTTTAAACTTGAAAATAAGTATTCTAAATTATGACTTTGGTTAATCACTTTTAAAAGCCTCATCATTGATGCAAGGAGATCATGTATACATATATATATATATATATATATATATATATATATATATATATATATATATATATATATATATATATATATATATATATATATATATGGTATCTACTCTTCCGCAGTGGACCCCTTTGCGTCATTCTCCTTTTTAAAAACTAAAATATATTTTGTTAACGTCATTTTTTTTTCCTTTGTGAAGACTTTCATGACCATTCTGTACCCTTTCCCCTCAGCCATTATTCGAATTTATATTACTTTTTTGTGTCGTCTTTAATCGTGTATTTGTTATATCAACAGTAACTGTAATAATTTTGGTTCTTACTTTGTCAGAAAAAACTTACCCCTCCCCTCCCCTAGTCATTATTTTTCCTTACGGGTCAAGAACTATTTTACAAACACTTTTTTACTTTGCCAAATTATTTCTGTGATTTCTTATTGGTATTATATTATCGTCTATTTATCATTATTCTTATCACTTATGGTATAACACTTGACTCATCAACATTCTACCCATAATATATAACATCCCCTCCCCCCCCCCCCCCCTATTTTATTATCTATCTAATTTGTACTAAGGTTGTACTAAAAAATATCTTTGAGTGTGAAAATTGCCCTCTGAGCATTTGTATCAGCCCTCATATATATATTTATCTATCTATCTATAAATAGGAACCATCTGGGTTTCTAATTTTTATTTGAAATATATCTATATCTAAATTTATACGCGGTTTAAAAGAATAATTAGTTCACGTTTGCTTCGATTGTTTTAATATTGGTGAAGTTGCTACGAGTGGTAGTAACCTTCTTTGTATGGACATTACCCATTAGACTTAGGGGAAAGTGTATGCTACTTTATTTCCTGCGTTTTGTTCCTTTTTTTTGTTGCCATGGTCTATCTTGGGTCATTATTCAATAAAGAATCCATATTCTTTTGTGTTTTTTTGCTTCTTTGATTCGGTAGGATTGCAGTATCCGACTGGATATAATAAGCATACTAGCATGTAAATTAGTCAATCGAACCTAGGATCTTATCAATGAGGTTGACCAAAACCGAGCTTCCCCTCTCGGGATTCGAACCACCGCCCCCAACATTGAGAGTTGAACACGCCTGTACGCACTGAGCTATATCTTTTCATTTTCTTGTATCATGCACTGGTTGCCATGAGTAGATATTTTCCCATATCTATTTTCCATACTTTTTTGTTGTTGTATAACAATGAATTGAAGAGCCGATGGATGGCCTTTAACTATGTATTTCTAATCGAAATATGATGTCAAGATGGGAAATATAACCTTCTTTTGATATAAAACACTAATGTTGTTATTTATAAACTCTTGCCTTACAGATTAAAAACATTTGCTCATTAAATCTGTTTTCGAAACAAAGTGTCACAAATTTGGATGCGTGTTAGGCCATATTTCGTCTCTTCCGTTTTAAAAAAATATATATTGGATTTCGCATCCACTTATTATTGAGTCGGTAGAATGTAAAGCACAAAAAACCTGGTTGAATCGAGTACTTTAAATCATCACTATTTAATGATACATAAACATATTATGTAATAAGTTTATTTAAACATTGTTAGACAGCGTCATTGATTGAATATTCCACTGGACCTTAGAATGTAGTGAATGTTATCATTCACTTTGTTCTTTGGTGAATGCTTATATTTATCAGAGCCATGTGTTTTAACATTAAAGAAAGTCATATTATTGGCTCTCTGTTCAATCACTATGATCAAAGTAACAATAATATTCGCCTCATTCTGACGTCACGTTAAACAAATTCATACAAAAGGATTGAAATATATTAAATTGGAAACTTGTTAAAAGGCATTCCTTTTTGTTCAGATATTTTGTCAAAGTTGTTTCTATTTTCTTTTGCATTCATTGCTCTTAACAGTTTCCTTCATTTTAAAATCTGTTAATAACTATGAAAAGTGAATCCTTATTTGATAATTTTAAATACAAAATTTGCTCTCACTCATATAAAGAGCTAAACAAGCCCTGAAGTTTTCAAATGCACATAAATAAAGTAGCTTTATGTCTTTCTAGTGTCCCTTTACCATGAGTGTAAAATGATCTTATTGGATTCATCATCCCTTGCATAAAATTTTATTTTCAAGTATGTACAATATACCTTTAGACAGGGAACCTACTTTCAAAAAGAATGCACTTTTACTAGAGTAATAAAGATAATAATATCTTAATGGAGCTCTGCAATATTTTTTTTATATGAAGCCCTGAGGTACAACGTCTATAAATCATCTTTGCATAATACATTGATGCGTAAATAATATATATAATGAATAACTAGAGATGCATGCAAGGAGAAAAGCTATTCGAAAAAAAAATACCATCTGTTGAGAGGTTGGCCGATTTATGACGGATTGTACTTTAATGGTGAATGCTAGGAAGGAAATCTGGAGCTTAGCCTTGGTGCTGATTCTATGACTGTTTTTGACCGTGAAAAAGAGAGAGGGATAGAAGGAAAGAGAGAGAGAAGTTTCTCTCACTTTTCTTTCTCCCTCTCTTTCCTCCTCTTTCTCTCTCTCTCCCTCTCTCTTTCCTTTTACCCCTCCCTCTTTTTTTCGGCCAAAAACAGTCCGTGAATCTGTAACCACAAGGCTAAGCTCCAGATTTCCATTCCTAGTGAATGCAGTATCTGTATACCTTGACGTCAGATATGAAGTAGGTTGTAGTTTTTGTACAAATCATGTGTTAATAAAACGTCGTTTAGTCTTTTCATCAAATATTCATTGTCCTCTCTTTTTACTTTTGTAAATTGACGTTAAGAATAGGGGAAAGGCTATTCTTGCAAGCTCAAAAGTAAACATTATTCTTTAAATAGTGGCAACACTTTCTTCTCTACGTCACATAGTCAGGGCCCTCCGGAATCTGGTAAATTAACTCTCTGGGCATAAACGACCTTTAATAACGCATAACGCAGTTATGGCCTTTTTTATATATATCGCATATACAAATTTTGAGGAGGTTGCTATTTCTCACCTCAGAAAATAGTCTCTACAAGAGCGACTTTTTGTGGTCTTCTTTATATTAATTTTAAAACCTCAGTCACTTTTATCCAGAATGACATTAACAAACATTTATTAAACTTTTTTTCTAAATAACCATTATCACTTTTTGCCCAGAATGCATATTTTTATATTGGTTTAGCATATTTTGCCCCTGTTTTGCTTATTTTTATGCTTATTTAGTAATGATTTTCTGCATATTTCTGGGCATAACCGACGTTATTCCATATTCCCAAAGCCTGGTGATGATCACTTTATTGCCATATGAGCAAACATAATATACATTCTTGATTTCCATATGTATAAGCAGTTGAACCATTCAAAGGGTTCTCAAATGACATGGAATATAGCCCATGTTCAAATACTATTAGTATTTTTAAGGATGGCATTCTTCTCGTGCAATTGCTAATGTTCACTCTTTTCAACAGGAGTCGGACGTGAAGTGACACCTATTTGAAAATATATTCGAGCTATCATTGCTAAATTAAAGAGAAAAATGATGTACAGAGGAAGTATTAACACCATTTTGATAGTACATTTATGGGTATTGAATTATTGGTATGTTATCTCAGAACGCGAGAGAGCGATGAGCGTCGTAATCCGCAGAGGCTGAGTGCGATCCAGGAAGTTTATAAATTACAAATAAAGGGACTCGAATTTTAAGAAGAATTTATTTTTATATGTAGAAATCTCAGGAGATATTAAATTAGAGGAGGGCAGTGCTAAAGCGTTAAAGTAAAGTAGTGCATGCATAACATAAAATTCTTCCTTTTTTCCAAAGGAATAGGCCAAATTTTTAGTTCTTCTTTAGTCCGTAAGGGGCGCTTTATGCTAGAGTTCTTTGAAAATAATAAGTCCTTTATTATTTATATTTGGAGACGTTTTTATCTTGTAGTGATTTGATATATTTCAAATCATCAAATTTAATCCCTTTAAACCCGGTTTTAAATAGGATTGTGACGTAATTTCATGGACAACGACATCTAACGTTAAAGGAATTACCAAATTTTGGCCAATTTTTTTTTTGTTTACTTTTCCTTGCATGCGCCACTTTACTTTAACGCTTTAGGCAGTGCAAGAGAAGGAAGAAGGTAATACGACCCGCACGCTTGAGCTTTCCGGTCAAACTAGTTTATTCCTTCCTGAATATAAATAACAATAATACAATAACAACGAGGGTGAGCCGTGTGAGGGCTCCTAATAAGGCCGCCACACGTTCCTGTGCTCATGTATTTACTATAAAAAAGCAGAGCTGGGATCAACAATTTATATTCGGTAGGTAGATCGGTAGTACTGACATGAAATCGATCAATACAGATATTGTTTAAAACTATATGCATCCGACTGGATATAAATAGCATACTAGCATTAAAATTAGTCTATCGAATTTAGGACCTCTTTATGAAGTTGACAAAATGACCTTCGCCTCTCTGGATCGAACCTGCGCCCTCAATATTGGGAGTAGAACACGTTTCTACTAAACTATCGCGCTCCTATTTGGTTCCATAGAATTGCATCTGTATGAATATGAATACATATTATAGTATAAGTGAATGATTTATATCAGTTTTTAGCGGTAAAATTAAATTGGGAATATTGATTTCTCAAATATACTTTCTGCTAAAAACTGATGAAACAAAAAGGATGGAAGGAATATTTGTTATTATCCCTTATAATAGTGATAAGTTATTATCACTGTTTTATTGTATTCCTAGTTTTCTACTAAAATAAAAATCTTTGTTTACCTCATACAACTTGCGCGGCAGGTCATTTTAATTACATTACTGACGTCTTCAAATTTGTTGAGCGTCCCTTCTCATTCGAGCATCCAGTTATTATATAGGCCAGCAGAGTGACCTCAACTTCTTCTGTTGACATTGATAATGAAGCCCCTCTCACACTTCTTCCATCATACAGACTACGATCCATTCCAAGCAAAAGGACACACAAGTACATAACGAGAAAACCAAAAATCCCTTCGGTGGTTTTAGTTTTTCTCTTTTGAGGATAATGGAAAAACTTATATATATATATATATATCGAACGGTATTAAGTATACAAATAAAAACTTTTGTTACCCATGCAGTTTCTCAAGTATACAACTGTGTATACATAAGCCTATATACAAATTCTTTACATAGACTTTAATCATATGGAAAACCAAGGAACCATGAAGACTATGAAAGAAAAAAAAAGACCCATTTGATCCCCACAAGTTTTTAAGGTTAAAAATATACAAGCCTTCATTGCATTTATGTATTGAGTTAAGTGAATATAGCATGCATATATGGCCAACTATTACAAAAGAGTCCTTAGAATGCTCATATGGGAACTTGCATATATATTCATCACTCTTTTTTCCAAGTTTTTTGTTGATAAAATATACTTTATGTTTAGTCTGTTTTGGCATGGATAAGTAAGAATGTAGTGATAGTTCTCACAAACTCACACACACACATCATGTTTGCGCTCTGGGTTACTCAATTCGTTTCATTTCCCCCCTAGGGTTTATAATGTGAGGAATGATCCATTTATCGTCAGATGAAAAAATAAACTTTTATTATTTCCCTGAGTAATAATATTTGCTTTATCTACTTAATATTCATCTCATTTCAACAGTCACGAGTGACTAATATCCTCACTAAAATTCATATTTTATTTGGTAAGGGTAGGATCTCAGTAGAGTAGGAATTCAGATACTGAGTCTATATCCAGGGGGGAATCGAAGATACAGGATCTTAGCCCATGCCTCAGAACACAAAGCCACTTTAATCATGCTGTTGACTTATTCATTTTTGTTAAGTTACCAAACAAGCCACAAAAAGGTTCTTATTATTTACTTTCTTTTAAACTTTGAATGGATTCCTCCAATATCACCTATAATATAAATTTGAACCATTATGAATGTTTATTTTCTTTCGTCATATACAAATCATGATAAATGACTGCAAGATATTGTTTATCAACCGATTCTTAATGTTCGTTTTGTTATTCCTAACTTATAAAACTAGAGCATATATACACTCAGAGAGTGCAACCTCCGCCGTCATGAGCCTCACGAGGAGGCGTATAGAGAATGGGGAGCCCCTAGACGGAAATTCCGAGAGGAAGACGCTCCCGGCACCCAATTTCAAGGTCGACGAAAACGCGAGAAGGAAGGGGTACTTATTAATACCGTTGAAGAGTCAAATATAATAACACTTGCTAAGAAAAAGTAGAAAGACAATTTAAAACCCCGTGACGTCATCTTAAGGGATATTTTCTTATGAATCATGACCGAGTAACGAACATCCTTGACATTTATTGCTGGTTGTCCTTTTTTTCCTTTCTCACAACCATAAATTGTTTCATCACCAAGTGGGTGTCTGCCATTTTAGGTCTCTCATTGCCTCCAAGACTCTTCAAATCGATTTTTTCTTCTCTGTTGAGTATTCAGTTTTATATAGGTCAGTGATATAAGTGGCAAAGTCACGTAATAGCGCTGAATATCGGGGCATTTGTGTGCTCTTCGTTGTTGGAGGAAAACAGGGACTGAGAGAACTTAAGAGAAGTGAGACTCCATATTTTTAATGATGGAATATGAAGTCTCACTCTTTCTTAAGTTCATTCTGTTGCTGTCTTTCCCAAACAATGAGAGAACAACAATACCCCAAGTTTCATGGGTACCAATTGTTACTTATGCACTCTATATTCTCTATGCCACTTTATAAATATAAACATTTACCCAAAGGAAATACGACAACAAATAAATTTGTACACCTCATCTAATGCCAGGCTGAATATATGCATAGATTGGATCGAACTCCCACAAAACCTAAATAAGAGGCGGCTCTTGAACAGATCCTTACACAGACTGTCACATCAAGAAGAGCCGCTTCAAAGCAGATTGCATGCAGGTTGGCCATTAAGTGCAATTAGGGGAAATGCAATAAGTCCAAAATAAACACTTTTACATTGAAAGAGAAAGCAGAGGAGCCTTAATTGTGATGTATGAATTTATGTAAGTAGGGAAATCAATCATTGCTCAGCTACACAATGATTCCGCAATGATTAAAAAACAAATAAAGATTCTTATGATGATAATGATGATCACATACATATTATGTATCAGCGCCGCATGACAAGGATAATATTTATTATATATTATTGTTTGTTGTTATGTGTGAACAAAGTTTCACTTTTGGTAGCTCGTAGGCACAAATTTTTATACTAGGAGAGATATAATAAGGAGAATTAAACAGGATATCCCCTAATTTTTTTTCACTCAATCATTTTACATTTATTTGACCGGGTTATAAAAACATTTTGGAAATACTAAAGTTACGGATCCCTTATTGTAATGAAAGGTTGGTTTAATATAAGTATCATTTGGCATATATAAACAATATCTCATTTGCTCGGCAGGAATAAAGAAATATAGCTAAGGGTTGTTGTGTTGGAGGTATTTTTTTTTATGACAACCTGAGTATTCTGGGCCATAAGTGAAACTGCCAGGGTTTTTTCAACGATGCTATAAAGCCCACAGTTGTCAGGGGCACCAAGGGCGAAGGTCTGAAATAATAAAGCATCCATCGCCCCACGACCAACGTTAAAATAGAAAATAGATATATTAAGCCTAGAGGGCTTATAGGATTCTTCAGCGAAGTACGCTGTGTCCAATAAAACAAAATCTTTCTATCTCTATGATCAGCTTATGATGACATAGTACAAATACTTTGTTTATATGGGCACAGGCGACAGTGAGCGATGTTTATCTGCTATTGAAGGTAGTAC
>CP045907.1:7728796-7765251 GCA_013387185.1 Caligus rogercresseyi
GTACATAATAAATTGAAAGAAAAAAGATTAAACAAAAGGATTATATTCAAGTTTGTGAGTTTTAAAAAGAAATAACTATTTAATTATCAGAAGATGTGTATTAAATAAATGTTATAACTATTTTAAAATAGTTTGCCCTTAGGACGTTTGTCGAAGTGCGACATAATATATTTATTGAAAAGTCTCAATTACCAGTCACCCATGAGAATAAATGTATTATATATAATACCTTTACAATATATATATATATATATACCCAATATATATATATAAGACTTTAATGATTTTAGGTTATATCAATTTCTCCTTTTTATCATTTTTCTTCATTCATATTTGAATTTTAGCCCTACTATCCATTTTTCCCTTTATTTTTCCCCTTTACCAACTCCTTTATTTGTACATTTTATATTCACCAATAAGTCTGGGATCTGTTCAATACATATAGATATACTCTATTGATGCATAATAGATTGAATTAAAAAAGGGAATATCAATATCCGAGTTCGCAACTGATGAAGCTAAGAAAAAAAGGGAAGGATTTTTGCAGTCAAAAAGTCTATAATCAGTAATAAAGAAGAGAAAAAAAAGGGGAGAAATTACCTAAAGCAAAGACCAATGACGTCATTTTAATAGACTGCATTGTACTCAAACAGATACATAATATTATGGAGTCTTACGCCAATTACGACTTTTCCTCTACTGTAGACATTCTTCACCATAACTCCAAGAAAAGCGCCTTTTTTGGGCAACATGCAACACCCCAAATCATGGAATTGGAAGTCTTTAAAACAGAAACTTTCACCATCCACGATTTTAAAAAGATGGGACTATTGTCTAGAGCGGGAAAGTTTTACTTCCCACTTCTTAGAGCAGCTAGGCTCAAATATCCCTACTACATGGCATATTAATTAATTACAAGGCCCGGACCCGACGCGGACGCGAAGAAAATCTGCCAGGCTTTTATTCAAGAGCTAAATCTTCCGCAAAGATGGGAAAATAATTATGGAATCAACCAAAGTGAAGGATAACAAAAAATTACGCATAATTTCAAATCTCTACCGGTTGCATCTTTTCAACTTTCTTGTTAGGACTGCGGAAAAATCTATAATTCGATCATTCACGCTTTCGCTGATTGCCCTGCCCTGTCGTATCTTCGTGCTTTAGTTATGGGACTTCGCCGCGGATATCGTCAAAGTTTTTCCAGTGGTCCTGTCATTTTTACTCTCGTTTGAGACTCAGTGTTAGAAGATATAAGAGGACTTCAAATGACATCATCGAGGGAACCGTGCAATAAAAGATGTTCTTATATTCTTATTAAAATTTGTTTCTCTTTCGTGTGTTACTCACTTCCACTTTGTATAATTTAGATTATGATGTTTTAATAATGTATTGGTGTCTTGCTTCAGAGGTTCATTTTAAATACAATGTCTATTAATGATTTTATTATCACAACCCCTCTTGCTCTTTTATTTATTATTGTATATATTATGTTATGTATGATTTTTAAATAAATGACCCATTAAAAAAAAAGAAAGATACTCGGGACCATCAATGAACATTTATTACAGGACTAGAAAATCGTTTCATCACCAAGTAGGTCAGCCATTTTAGTTTTAAAAGCACTTATTTTTTTCTTCTCTGTTGAACGTCCAGCTATTATGCGTGGGCGCATGAATAGGTCGGTCATATATTCATATTTTTTTGTTTCCCTCTGTTTGAGCCATTGATTGACAGAGGCATCCACCATATTATTTATGTAGTGGCTCGATGTTTTTGGTGAGTTTAATTATTAAATATTTATCTATTTTGTAAGACAAAGCTGAAGATGCACACCGAGAATCCTTTTAAGGCAAGCAAGGCCTTTTATTGAGAGAGGAAGAAATAAGGAGAAGAATCTGAGGCATTTTTTGGTGCATTTGTGCAATTTGTATTCAACTTATTTTTTATTATAATTTGGCGTGAGGTCGTACTCATTAAGATGCAAAGGAAATGCAAAAATTTATTGAGTTAAATCTTGTAAAAAGTAGACAAAGTAACAAGGCAATTTAACTTTAAGACAATAAGGAAACTCTGAGGGTAAAAAACGAATCCTTAAAAGTTTATTAAGACCTTTCAATAATTTTTAGACAAGGATACATTTATTAATACCTTCAAGGTCTTTTTAAGGAAGTCTGCAATTCAAAAAGTTACATAGATTAATTATGATAAAATATTAAATATTTCTAGTATAAAATTATGAGACTGTTTATGATTTTTATCTTTATTATAATTATTGGATATGTTATAATGTAACGATAATAAAAAAGTATTTCAGAGAATTCATGCAAAAGATAGAATTCCTTTTTTTGCAAAATATAAGATATTTGACTACAAAAAATGTTTTTCTTGAGTTTTTTAATTGCTAAAAATGTAATAAAACATACAATATTTTGTATAATTAACAAAAGCCAATGTGTAAAAATACATATATAGAACATTGTAACATATAATTAATCATTAAATGAAGTATTGTTATACACTTGAAATTAAAAATATTTTTATTAAAAAAATTGGAAATAAAATTGATCTTCATTTTTTTAAATTATTTTTATATTATTATTTAGCATTTCAAAAAAGATATAACTTTGCACGAATTAGTGCAGGAATCATAGTATTTATAAGTTTTTTCGGATCCCTAGTGTGATAAGAAATATTTTGACTTATGGTATATATTTAATCTTCATTTTAAAAAACTTATATATATTTCCAATTTATTAAATAAAATAAAATTCGCTAAAATTCATTTCACTCTATTTATTATTTATTTGTTTCAGTTTTTAAGATAGTGTTTGCATAATTTTTTTCGCCTATATGTTTCGATAGAATTGCAGCTTCCGACAGCATATAAATAAGCATTATAACATTAAAAATTAAAATTTCTTACAATTTGTATCATGGATTTTGTGGAGATAAAATAGGTTTTCTAAATGTCAAATGAGTTACAATAATTTTCTGTTTTGTACAAACATTCCTCATAAAAAGTTTGACTTTGTACAAAGAATATGTTTTAAGTCACATGAGATGATTTTTTCCTTTTCTTTTTCCTCTCTTTACCTTGAAAAGTAGTAGAAATCAGAAAAGGTGATTGTACAAACATTCTCATAAAAAGTTTGACTTTGTACAAAGAATATGTTTTAAGTCAAATGAGATGCTTTTTTCTTTTTCTTTTTTCCTCTCTTTACCTTGAAAAGTAGGTAGTAAAATCAAAAAAGGTGATTTTTTTCTGGTTTAATTCGAGTCCCATTACTTTGCAAATAGTTTTATTAGGCCGCCTTGACCCAAGGATCCCATAGGTACCTTCAAAGCTCAAATTTGACCATAAGTGGGGAGGAGATAGCGTGCGGACATACAGACGGACGGACAGAGATTGGTGAATTATTATATAGATACTGAGTCTCGCTACGTCATTTAAAAGTGATTGGATTGATGTGAGAGAGTTTTAAAATAAAGAAAACATATCCGAATGACAAATCATAATTATTATTTGATTTACCTCGTGATTAACTTTCTTTATGATGTGTAAGAGAAAAAAAAACATAATATTCTTGGTGATAGTCCATTCATGCATTGATGATATATGACACATACAGTAAAATCAGGATCATAAACCAAGGAATAATCTATCTGTGAGAATTTTTATCAGTCATTTCCTCCATAAATTCATTTGTACTTAGTGAATAAATGACATGATAGATTCTCCGAGTAACCTTTACATTATTTGTCATCATGCAATTGACTCTCAGTTCAGAGCAAATACTTTTTTGGCTATTTTTTTCGAGTTCCTCCACTTAGAAGAAACCCCTTTTTACCGCCTTGTTTCCAGAGTTACATATTTGACAGGAGTCTTAGACTAAAGGAATTTCCTTCGTCCCTCATCGGAACTGACTTGTCAATTTCCTTTCGTCACCGCTACTTCTTAATGCTCTCATAAAACAGGGATTCCTTTAGCCTTTTGTGGCCGATATTTTTTTATTGAGGCTCAAAACATTTACATTTCTATAATTATATATATATATATAACGTAAAAGAAGAGGAATTACGTACTGCATATCATTAACATTTTAGTTTAAAATTATTTCTCGCCCGATAAGCCTTTTAGCATAATTAAAAATCAATAACACGGGTGCAGAACATCTAAAAGAAAAGCAAATGAGGGCTATCATGACATTAAAACAGTTTACAAATATAAAAGTTTTATCAACAAGTCATTAATGTTTAAAAGCTTCATATGATTTCATAATTCTTTTTAACATTGATAAATATTTAGCAGAATTTTTGGGTAGAATTTGATCAAATCCCCACCATACTACCATCCAGATCCGAAGGCATTTGTGATTCTTAGGGAGAAGGCCAAATATCGAGCAAATTATGAAATGTCTCTATGTCGATTGTTCAATCTAATCGACAGGTGTTTCTTCTCTTTCTGTCCCAGGGTGGC
Source organism: Caligus rogercresseyi (assembly GCA_013387185.1). Lineage (NCBI taxonomy): Eukaryota > Metazoa > Arthropoda > Copepoda > Siphonostomatoida > Caligidae > Caligus > Caligus rogercresseyi. The sequence goes on from CP045907.1 coordinate 7,733,274, forward strand.
TAAACGGGGAACCATAGCCTACAACATCCTTAAGCATATAAAGACAACAGTTTGTTGTTTGTTCTTCTCTAATGATATCTTCAAGGATCATAGATAGTTTTATAAATACTTACAAAAAACAAAGAAGATATAATTGCAGTAATCATTAAGATGGAGTCCTTGCCCCTATCTATGTAAGTGCATTATTATTATCTCATTCTTCCCTTGCTTCATCCTCTTCTTTTCTGCGTATGTCCACCTGGCTTGACTTGGTACTTCCTGAACCTTGGAGTACAACAATCTACAACAACATTTAGTCGCTTAAGGTCATCATCATCCATGAATTCTGAAAGAAAAAAAGACCTTCTGGTTCCAAGAAACTCGCAACATTTTTAAAGGGGAAAGAAAGAAGAAGAAAAAGAGCAAATGTTTAATATGAAGAAGGAGTCTTTATACGGAAGAGATGAATAGGAATCAATGAATGACGTAAATAAAAACCATTCAATCATTGAGAGGAGAAACTTATCAGAAAATAAAAGTCTCCCAAGATTTATTATTCTATTTTCTATCATTTTAGAACATAAAATGACAATCTAAAACATACACTATTATTATATTAAAATAATATTGAATGAACCTATAAAATATTTTTTATTTGAAAATATTTGTCATTTAATATTCTAAATCCTTTGCAAAAGTTATATACCGAGAGATACTATTGGTTAATTAAAAGTTTTTCTAAATAAATGAAAGGTTTTGTCGACATAAAGTTTGGTTCTTGATCGAGTTTACTAGTTCCAGATTTATATACGACTATAAGAACTTTGGAATTGGGTAGATGGCACTTTCTATCTAAGATCCCTCCTTTTTTAAAATATTTTTCCCGCGGTACAGGTCTCCTGTTGAAAAAAACAGTTTGAATCCTTTCAAATTGAGTGGATACATAAATAGTTTTTGGTCAAAGTCTAGTTTATATACAGGTATCTGACTTATTTTAAGTCATGAATCATCATTTAATCTCAAAATCCATAGAGATATAAAGACATAAAGACCTTATTGGATTCATACATCATTGTGTCCAATATAAACAAACTTTTCTATATCTATGATCAACATACGATGACGTAGTACAAATTACTTTGTTTATTTAGGGCTCAGGCGACAGCTGATTGACGATGATTATCTGCTAATGAAGGGAATAAGCTCTCCACATCTTTATATCTCTAGGATTGAATTACGTCAAAGTAATTTAATTAATCTTTATAAATAACTTAAGAGTATCTTAACATACACCCTTTGTGTTTGTCTTTTAAATACTCTGCAAATAAATAAATATTGAAATGATTATTGTGACAACTTTATATATTTTGGTGGTCATAGTAAGAATGCGTTCTAATGGAATCTGCGTAATGATTTGGAATGTCAATCTCTGAAGGTCATATTATAATTTATTAAGGGTCCAAAAGCCACTGCCGATGAACCCACAGATTTCACCAACTAAAATTAGGACGGTTTGTGGTTTCTAACCAAGAGCCTAGACAGGTAGTCCTTCGATTCTACATGTTATAATTATGTCTGTTTGGACTTTCAAAATAAGCGTCGCCTATTCTCGGATATATATATATATAATATATAAACATATTTTGGGTTTCCGCCCATACCTTGTGAGCTCTATTACGTGCTCTTACTGTAATATATGTACATAGATTATGACAAAAAGTACATTAAACCAAGGACTATTGACAACCAAGGTTTGCCCATATTGGTAAGAGAGCTGTCTTTGTGTTTTTAATGACGTCACACTGGCAAGCGGAAAGAAAAATATTTTGTAGTGTGTTTTTTTTTCAATTAAGCCGTCAAAAATATATTGCTATACTTTTTGACTACGCTAAAGTAATAAAAAGGTGTAAGAATTATCGCTTAAATGATAATGATATGAAATAAGCGTACCTGGTATTCTATATACCTTGCAATAAACAACCTATATGTTTAATATGTTCTTTTATTTTGCTATATCTTATATATATATGAAGAGAAAAAAGAAATATAGGCCAAGTACAATTTACTTCACAATAAACAAACTTCATGTTGCAGGAAAATAACTTGTGTAATCAATTCGTAAAAAATGCAAAATTATATAAAATATAATTACTTCCAGAGTGTTTAATTCATTTTGTATTTTTCTTACTAAGTAAACTTGGTTTATATTGCTTTTTCACTCATTTTTATCCTAAGTATATTATATATATATATATATGTGTGTGTGGAGGTAATATATATATATAAATATGTATGATATATATATACATATATAAAGATATATATATGGATATATATATATATATATATATATATATCAGGAACCGACCGGGACACCTTTTTTCGCCGAGACCCGGGACGGGACTTAAATTTTTCAAGCCGGGCCGGGACTTAATATATATTTTCGTTCCTTCGACATTCTGAAGTGACGAGGCTTTTTTAGAAAAGAATTCTAAAAAATAAGTGACGACTTTTTTTGAAAAAGAATCTCCAAAAAAAGTGTCGACGTTTTTAGAAAATATTCCAAACTTTTTATGAATGACAAACGAAAAGAAAATATTGAAGTCCCGGCCCGGTGTCTAAAAAATCGGGACACCGGGCGGTAAGCTCAAAAAACAGCCGGGACCCGATCGTTTCCTGAATATATATATATAATATATATATATGATTGCATTTGCAAGGATAAACTTAACCTATTTATTTGTATTATTCATATGTAAAAATCATAATTGTATTAAGTAATTACTCCATTCCAGGGAAAATTGCACCCATTACAATAGTCTAAGATTATATATCTTATAAGCTTTCTCTAAAAAAGAAATGTGAAGTAACAAATCTGAAGCCTTAACGAGAAAAATAATCGAATATACATAAAGTTATACTATAAAGCTTTAGTAGATAGTAATATATGTATTATCTTTATAAAATGATGATGGCTCTCTTATTTTTCCTGCTGCAGAAGATAAGCACTTAAGTCAGCTGTTGTATTTTCTCTTGTGTTGAAGAATAAAAAATAGGTTCTTTTATGTACTAGAATATACTTCGGATAGTATGAGTTCCATGTATCTAATATTACAACAAAAAAATGATGAGGTTTCTCTGATGTTTTCTTGCTGTGACAGCATCCAGCCTTGTAGAGTCTCCTCCTGTAGAAGAGAAAGGATGAGCCGAGTCATCATCTAGTGAATGAATGTGGAGTCACTCAATCAATTGAAATAAACTTTGACCAAAGAGAAGCGTTAATAATAACGTTACGTGCAGTGAAGCTACTATGGAAGGTGAGGTTCTGAAATCATCAATCCAATTTATAGGATCAGGATTAAAAACCCTCTCTGTAGAGTTCATGCACTGAGAAAATAGAATACTGCGTATTTCTTGGCTAACCATTCTTGGAAAAAAGACAGCGACAGAAAGAGCGGAAGAGAGAGTGAAACTTTATAATTTTATCATCAAATATGGAGAGTAATGTGACGTCATTGCTCTCCCTATTTCATGGAGAGAGAAAAACTATATTCGATGGTGCCCAGATCTAAGTACGGATAAGGAATAAATGGCCCAAGAAAAAATGGACTGTAAAATTAGATCTGTATTTTACCTCAAGTGCTTTTAACATCGATATGGTTTCATTTCAGACAATACGTATTATCTTCAATAGTTTGGGTGATTTTGAACTAAAGTTGCCAAGAACAGCGAAAAATGTTAACTATAATAGCAAAATAAATTTATATGACTGAGTTTTGGTCCAACAGACTTGAATATAAAATAGTTAATAATTGGGATATAACTCACTATGACCTCGTTGGATATACAGATGGCTCTAAATTAATGGACAGACAGGTGTAGGATGGACACTAACGAAGCAGGACATGGTGATAGAAGAACGGTCCCTAAAGCTCGATAAAACACATACAGTATTCCAGGCGGAGGTTGAAGCTATCAGAAATCTTGCAACAAATATGCCAGCTGCTAAAACAATGGCAGAAAAATACTAATCCTTTCCGATAGTCTCTCAGCTATAAATAGTTTGGATTTAAGACCAGACTCAACAGTAAATAAAGTTACCATCAACTGTAAAGTCGCTCTCGAAAAACCTCAATGCAACATCACATTAAGATGGATAAAGGGCCACAACGATAGTACGGGCAACGAATTCGCAGATGCTCTAGCGAAGGAAGGAGCTTTAAAAGGATTGCCTGTCACTGTCCCAATTTCTATGTGTCAATGCAAGGGTGCCCTACGTGAGAGCAGCATGAATTTTTGGAAAAAAGACTGGCGAAACCTAAAAACTTGCCGACATTGTAAGATGTTTATTGGAGAGCCAATTTTAAATAATAAAATTTATAAATTCAAAAGGCACCAAATTATGAATATTGTGGCCATTGTTAGCGGCCATATTGGACTTAACAGTCACCTATTCAAGATAGGAAAGGCACAAACTCCAACCTGTCGTCTCTGCAAGGAGGGGGAGGAAACGCCGATCCATCTCATTTTTGACTGTGCTCGCACTGTAAAGGAGATGTTCCAGCTCGCAGAGGAGTCCAAAGCTAAGAAGACACCAATGGAAGCTCAATGCTTGAAAATATTTTATATTTTCTGTAAATATAATTTATTCAAAAATAAGATCTTAGCTCCTAAGTAAACTTTCACCGGCTGATACCGGATTAAGTTCCGGTGGGGTGGGGTTACCTAGGAGTAAACAAACAAACAAATTATATGAAATAATATATGTACAATACTTAGGTGTATTTCACTAAAATACTTGCCTACCTATGTATTTGGGCCATTCATTCCATGAGTCATCATTTTCCTTTAGTACCCTTGGCCATTTTGTGTTCGGCCATTTTTATCTTGGTTATATCTTCCTTGGTCGTATTTTTCTGGTTCATTTCTTCTTAATATCATATTCGATATATGAAGTACCCATCTCTCTTTAGTCTCTCTGACGCTGCCCTTCCACAACAATGGGGAGTTAACAAATACTCCATTACTCAGCACTCTATATTTTCTATGGGTTCACGTTTGAAAGTCTTTGATGACGTCAATGATTCATCTTCCATAGACACCTTACCCCAAGTCCCTATCGAAATCATTCATCTGAAATCATTTAAATAGATTCATACTTACAATTGAATTAATATATCTGAAATATATTTCCCATAAATAAATAAAAATGTCGATGTTTCACATTCTTCGTTTAGAAAAAAGCCCTTGATTTGACTGTCGAGCAGCTCAACAGTTTTGATTGAAAAACAACAAATTATAGGATGTGAAAGCATATATTTATCCTTGACGGGGTCGTTTGACCTTTGGTCAAGATAAAACAAGGACTGCTTGATTGGCAAGTTGCTAATAGCAACACGTTGCTCAATGCAGATGAATGCGGTCACACTCAGGGACAAAACCTTTAGTATAATTACGTTTTGTTATTCTTATATAACACATTCATCTATCGTTTATATGCATGGATAGGTGTTTGTTTTTTATATTTGAAAGTGTATCATCATGTCCTGAGAGATTCTTATGTAAATAATATATTTCATGGGGAGTATTCCATATTTTGGGACTATGAAAAGGAATGTTTTTAGTTTGTGGCACAAAAGTTAATTATAAAATATAAACTTCCTTTTTAATATTTTTACTTGTAGATTTATTTAAGTATTTCACATCATATTTGTAAAAAATATCTTCGGGCTGACCTGATACATGTGTACATAAAATGTCATTCATATTTTAGTCTGAAATTCATTTCTCTGCAAAAGAACACAAAAATATATTTAAATTTTATTAAGCTATACATAAGACAACTCCCTTTTCGCAGTCCTCCGTCAGGCATGGAGAATGCGCTCTTGAGCCTTGGATATCTCAAATCGGTAGGACTTTCCTAAAAGGTCTACCGGTAGGACACGATATATTTCATACTGTAAATCAATGTATATCATTGTTGACATATGTAAAAAAGTATGTTCGAAAAATAATATATCTTCATTTAAAAAACAGGAAATAAACTAACATCCAAACTTATTCTTTGTAATGTTAAAAGGACAAAAGGACTATTACTCCAAAATAGTGTTATAAATATATATAACAAAAACTATAGAAATAAATAAAATCTATATATAATTTTATAAGAACGTAGCTAAATTAAATCCGAATCATATTCTTTAAAGAATTAAAGGATATAGGACTTCTTTTTTTTTAACCAAACAATACTTCATTACCTCCGCCGAAGGAGGTATTGTTTTCACTGGCGTTGGTTTGTTGGTTGGTTTGATTGGTTTGTTTGTCAGCAGGATAACTCAAAAAGTACTGAACGGATTCGGATGAAACTTTGTGGAGTTGTTGGAAATGCCAAAAGGAAACAAGTTATTAGATTTTGGCATCTCTGAGTGCAGAATTAAGATGCAAATGAGCTAAATACTAATAAATATTTCAAGTTAGCCTACTCTGTCAATAGATGTCGCTGTGCTGTGAAATTGGGTGCCGGAGCGTCTTCCTCTCGGAATTTCCGTCGAGGGGAACCCTCCCCCGTCCCTCTAAGCCGCCCCAGTCGTGAAAAATCCGCCTCGGAAGGCTCATAAGGACCCCGTGACGGCGGAGGTTTGCACTCTCTGAGTGTATATATGCCTCTAGTTTTAAATACATTTCACTAAAATTCACATAACAATAATAATATTTTCTGAAGTAATGTAATCGTAGGGATTAAAGCATGAAAACAGATAAAAAAGGATTAAAGAAGAATAAAACAATGAGGTATAATAATGATAAGTAAATACATGAAGAAGGTCTGGGGCAAAATATGAGGTGTGAAGCTCCATCAACTCCTTCCTCGAACCCAGCACTATCGTTGGGGAGTTGGGACATCGCCAAAGATGTCCGTGCATTCTACTTGAAAATGTTGATGTTGGATACCGAGCGTAAGACTTCTATGTTTCTTGAGACGACACGATGAAGACCAAAAGGGAGTCTCCCTCCGTTTACTCTTGAGGCATAAAGGATCCTCTGAACCGTAAAGATCAAATGCTCAATCTCATAGCTTCCACATAGGATGTTGAAATAAGCCAGTCTGAAGGCAACAGCGATATTTTATAGGCTTCGAATATTATCTTCTCCACCATTTTAATAGCCGGGGTAACTCTTGGACAGAAGTAAAAGAAATGGAATGAAGTATCCTTGGTCTCTCTGCACCAATAAGAACTTCGTTTACTGGGATCCGCTCGTGATTTACTCATAAATAATGAAGATGATAAGTGGCCTCTAATTGCATTATATTTAGCTCCGATTGTAAAGGCTGTAGCAAATTATATAATAATATATACATGCATTTGTAGTAGCCCATTTATATATATTCTAAAAAAGATAATTGTAATAAACGTAAAAGGAATGGGCAAGGCCAATGAAGGCATAATTAAAGCTGTGGTCCTCTTTGGGCTTTCCAAACGGAAAAATAATTGATCAAATGTCTCGAAGGCAATCGACTTTGCAGTTTTAAATGATAAGGCAAGAATTGCGAACCAATTAACTTCGACTGAGCTTTTAAGTATCCGGGATCTCCGTGGAATTATCCTCGCAGGCGCCGCCAGATATGGAGCTCTGACTCTCAAAATCCCCTCCGTAACCGACAGCTCGTGGACTCTCGCTTCGAGGGAAATCAAGTATTTCCAACCAAGTCTCTCCATTGTGATATTATTGTATTTATGTATTCTAATTTGTTTATTGTGTTTGTTCTTTTGTCGTTGTAATAATAGAAGACTAAAATGTCTTATTATGTATTTTATACGCAACTACTTCGACTTTTATCTAAGAACTGAAATACACGAAAATATGTGGCAAGTCTGTATCAAAACCATTTTTGGTAGGAGTCTGTGAATCGGTTTTCTCATTATGATCATAGGATTTAGAGGTAAAACGTCTGGTCTCCATTTAGATCCCTCAATCTCCTTTGAGCAATGTCAAACGGGCTTCTGCAACAAGATATGACCTTCGGATCGATCGATTGTCAAGCGTCGTATTGGTGATATAGGAGAGTGTAGGAGGTCCAAATTGAACGCTCTCCACTGAGGTACAAGTGCGGCATTTGTATTCGAAGATTAAGTATAATTATTAGGACTAACTTATCTTCGAAAGAATTAATAACAGACGTAGATGACCTTCATTGAAGAACTCTGAGGAGCTTTCCAACGTTCGTTGTAGTTTACAGGCTCGTCTCCGCGAAGTAGAGGTATAACCATTTTCAGACAGGACCTCCAGGACTCGGCCATCCTTTTCCAGTGAGAACTACACGACTTAAGAGCTTGAAGAAGTTCAAGTGAGCCCATGTATATTATTTCTGGAACTCGTATGTTCATAGAAGTTTTTATTTTTGACTCCTTGCCGAAATGTATTCGTTTTTAGTATATATTCATATTTTAATGGATATTAGTTTAGTTTTCGTTCGATGCAAAAGTTCAATAGTTATGATTAGGGAAGATATTTTAAGGAAATATTTGAGTGAGCAATATTATATCATAAAGAGTGAAAATACTATCCTATCTTGTGACTGTTGAAAAATGATAGATCTTGTTAGATGATAAGAAGTATTTTATATAATATTAGTTTTTAAACTATTAGTTTGTTTATAAATTATTTAATAAAAATCGTCTCAATTACTGAGAGAGCAGTTGCCCTATTTGATATTATTGAACAATTAGAAAAACTGTCTACGTCCTAGTGTAAAACATATAATAACCTTTAAAAAATTCACTATTTTGATAGCAGACCGTCATTTAGTGGTTCAAAGTATTAGTATGTATCCAAGATGAGAAATCATATAGTCTGAATATAATAAATATTATATATACAATATATATGTGATTTGTTTATTAGATTTATCCGCGACCTCTTATTGCTGTTCTTTTTATTTTTATATTTGTTTCATCATATATATTTATACTATTGTTTGATTTACTCAGCTTTATTTTCCCTTATTTGTTATTATTTTCAGTTATATAGTAAACATAGGAACGTCTAGGTATGTAGAAAGGGGACGGATCACCGCAGACATCGGATTTACATTGATGTCTCCCCCCAAAAACTTAGATACACTCCGCTATGATTAAGGCCCGTACCTGCCTTTTAAAGGAAGGAGTTCATTAGGAGTTTTTCACCATCCTTTTCTTCTCATATTTACTTAGGTATAATATTTCATAAATATTATTGCATATATAAAACTATTTACAAAATCAATATGGCATACCACCATGTTCTAGGTAAAAATATATATATACTAAATACAGTCGGCCCTCGCTACTTCGCCCTTCGACATCTCGCTGTTTTTTTACTACGTGACGACGGTTTGGCTCCCATTTTCCACGGCAAAATGTCCCCATATGAACTCAATGGCAGAAATTGAGTTTGAAAACTGGTAAATCTTCGAAAAAGCAAAATGGCAGGCCAAAAAAAAGGTCCGGCCGCGTACATGTATTCAGACGCACGTACGACAACAAGGCAAAATTGCGGTAGGTTTAAACGCCGTTGATGTCAAATATCTCTAAATTTCAATATACAATGTATATATCAACATTGCGACCCTCATATATATCGCGGGGTCGTGTAGTGGATCCGGGCCGTCGCGACTTTGCGAGGGACGACTGTATTTACTAAAACTATATATATATATATATATACAGTACTCCCGGAGCTTCTTGAGTACATTGAAGAGTTCGCTCACTGTCGTTATCGCCCACTGTTTGGGAGATGTGGCTTCCTATTGCACCCCAAACTCTTCATTCCAGAGCTTATGCTTCAACTTCTGAAACAGGAACCGGTCACTAGGGCTCAGATCTGAGCTGTAGGGGCTCTGCTTGAATATCGGCATCCACAAGGTAATTTTAAGAAAACTATTGAATTCATAATTATTGAAGTCGATGAAAAGAGAGATCTAAAACAATTCCTAGAAGCATGGATGGAGTGAATAAGTCATCATTTTTTTATATTGTGTATTGCGTAAAAGAAAAAAGCGACACTTCACCTCTGGTCAATCACTCATGAACCTGGTTTTATATATGTATGTTTACAATATCCTACATAATACAAGAATCAATCATATAAAGTCCCTTTTCTTCTATACTATTTTCCTTATTTTTGGATCAAGGTCAAGAGATGAGGTGGAGCCTCTTGAATTTGTAATAAACGTAGACTTCAACTCCTGATGAAGAAACTCCTTGACTTACTTTGCTCCAAGTAAATAACTCCTGCATTTATAAAAATGAAAATGGGACAGTCATCTGAGCCGTTCTTAATGTTTTGAAGAGTGGTTGAGTTCATTTGGTACTTGGGAATGATGGCAAGTTTTTGGCGATACAACATCGTAAGATGGTAGCTACCTCAACCTTTACTCTATTTGTCTTATCCAATTCAACTTTTAATATCAATGAATAACAAGTATCGTTTAAAAAACTATCTCTCTTTAAGTTGATTCAAGGCAGTTGCTGCTTTAATTGCACTTTTAATCTTGTATCTTCGCCATTACTATCCAGTACACTCCATATACCACCAATTAATGATGAGAAAATTAAACAATAATTATTTTTTACATCATTTCGCAGGGAAAAATTTAAATTGCTGATAAATATTTAATTATTGTAAGTTACCACAAGCCGAGCATTGCATCTTAAGTAAGCATGAGTATTCATGATGTTGCTGTTGTTACCATTACTTTTTTTAACATATTAAATAACTTATTTTTTCTCTCAGTTGCTTCAAAGCAGTTGTTGGCTTAATTGCGGGGGATTAATTTTGTGGAGTGGAAGAAATGATGCCTTGCCGGGGGATTGGAGTAGCCAGAGATTTCCATGGATTTTACACGCCTCAGAAATAATTGACACCGATATCTAGTTACTCATAACTAACCAAGAAGACAAACCGTAATGGAGAGAAGATATAAAAGAGAAAGAGTCAAGTGTTTTTTGCTTGAAATAGAACATCGTATATAATGTTAGGGATAAGGTAGTTCTCGCAAACTCAACAATAAACATTACTTTTCTCAGTTGGTACCACTGTTTTCTTTCTTTTCCTTAGAGTAATGATCCGTTTATCGACAGATATGAGACAAGTTAAATTAAAGTATAAGACTCGTTCATATTCTCAAGGAAGCTGCTGTTTTGCATGCCGGCATTTTTTATGACGTCACACCGGCAAGCAGGAAGAATAACATTTTGTAATGAGTTTCTTCGCGCCTACGTCAACCCCAATATATAGCTACGATATATTTTTGATACGTCACAAATAATTTTAAGGTTTACGACGTTTCAGTATTAAAGAAGAAAGAAAGGTGGCTGGTATTCTAAATACTTATGATCAAAATATCAGCTGAGTCCTGCAAAAATCGTTCTTTAGCTATACCCCTATGCAGATGGTAATTGAGTCCAAGTACTTTAGGTATTTTCATATTGTCAGGAGACCTGGGAAGGTGCAATTCATTTTTTAAATAACACTACATATTGACAAAATTAATATAATCGGTATTCGATTAGTTTTCTAATTTTAATAAGTAGCGGTAGAAAAAATATATACTGGGTATGCTAAATCAATCAAACGCTTGACCGTATAGATCTGCCTTTGAGTTCTAACTCAGAATGCTTTCCACTAATAAGGACTTTTGAACTACGTGCCCGAGGACTTTAAAACGCAGGAACCCATGGACTAGTTATCGTCTTTGAAAAATAAACTTAGATTTGTCCACAAAACATCGGCGGACTGATTTATATTTCTTCAGTTATGGTCAGATATTAAGAAGTAGAAATAAAACAAAAATAAGTTCACGCCACTGAATCAATATTCGAAAAAGTATTACACGATAAAAAGAGAAGTTGGTAAGGAGGTAAATGAGGATAAAAATAAAACTTCCGTCCTAAGATCCGTTTGTTTTAATAAAGCTCTTCCTTTAAGCTATGAAGTATTGCAACGTATGAATATTTCAATAATTAACATGTTAGTAACTACGGGGGTATCAACAGTTATTATTGTATCTTTAAAAACTCTCAACTACAATCACGTTTTCTTCCATAATGAAATATATTAAACTGTATTTTAAGCACATTCATATTTCATTCCCTTTTAAAGTTGATTCCCCCAGAGATAAATATTTATTTTGTCTGTTATCATTGCCCTCCAAATTGAAATACTTATCGCCTCCCCCCTTCAAACTCACTTTAATGTTAATAGTAGTTTTCGTAGCCCTCTCTTTTCCATACTCATCAATCAACTCATTAATAATTCGCAAACTGTTCTGCAGTCATTTGAAGGACAACAATGCTCTTAGTGAAAGACGTGACCTGCATTGCATATTTAAGGCGTCAATAGGTTGATATCATATACCTATATGAAGAGCCCGTATTCAATTATTCCCCCATAACGTCTGTCTAACCCTTCCTAGCACAAAAGACATCAGCCCAGGTACCGTTGTCTTGTAAGACATTGATGTTTGATGATAGTGAAGTCAATGAATTATTTAAATTCAGTCGGATGCAATTCTATCCAACCATATAGGAATTAATTATAAGAAGGGAGTGCGATAGCTCAGTGCTTTAAGACGTGTTGAACTCTCAATGTTGAGGGTGCAGGTTCGAATCCCGAGAGTGGATGGATATTTTTGGTCAACCTCATTGATAAGATCCTAGGTTCTGTAGACGAATTTTAATGCTGTAATGCTTATTTATATCCAGTCGGATGCAATATACAAAAATACTGTAATTGTCCGTAAAATGGCCTTCCAGCATTTCGTCCGTCCCCGGGTGGACTCTACCTTCAACTCTCTAAAATTAGATGTAATTTTAAGGTGGTTCAAACATATGTCATATATACTTGTATATTTTATTCTTATTGAAATTATTCGAACGCTTTAGAATTACATATTCAGACTATTTGTCATATAACAACCATGACTAAATCTATATTAAATCCTTTAAACGGTGCCGTATATTGGTTATAGCTTATAACTAATTCAAGGAGACGTTAAAAGTAAATGTAGTTCAAGAACCCGACAAGATTGTGTTTTTGAAAAGGGAATAATACTAGAAACAATGGATTTTTGGGGATCCAATTTTTTTTCATCACTTTGAAAGAAGCTGTGACTTTTAGTATCTGGAAGAAACGGTGGAGGAGAAATGTCCTACGAAAAAAATGTCCAGGGAAAAAATGGTGGACATAAAGAAAGAAAATATGATTTACGCAAAAACGCGGGCCAGTATTTGAGTTTAATAATAGATTTATTTATTGTCTGACAATCTTAAATGCAACAATGTGGTTTTTTGAAAAATTTATTCAATGTAGATGAGAAGTATTGTTTGGACAATATGTAGATGTTTCCACTCGTAAACTTATCCATATTGTATTTTAATTTGGGGTTTCTTTCATCTGTGATGTGGTCATTTTTTCATATTATATTTTTTTCCTTGTCCGTTTCCTTCTGATATAGTGACTTTTACTTTGTGATTACTTTGAACATCTCCATTATTAAGATTAGTTTTTATATATTTTTATTAAATGAATAGTAATTAAATGTAGATGTATGAAAATAAATATTGCAACATATAAAATAATATAAACATTTGCTTTCTGCAATGTTATTGCATCTAGTTGGCATGAAAAGACGTACGTCAACCAACTGTTACTGGTCATATATATATATATATATATATATATATATATATATATGTATGTATACACACATATATATATATATATATTACCTACGTTTTATATTAATTATTTCCCTTTTGTTAATAAAAATAACATTTTTTTTACTGTATCAAAAAATTTACTAATTTATTATATGAAATCATTCCGTTATGAGTTTTTGTTAACCACTTGTTACGAATCAGCTGTCATGCGTCCAGACTTTCTTACTCTAACGCTCTGAAATACATGACGTAATGGAGAAATATGATGTATTTTTTAATAGGTGTTTGGTAATGATTTACTTTAAATATAAATTGTATTTTGTTAAGCCAAAGATAGTTAAATTTGGATGTTTAATATTGATACTTGATGCTCATCATTCTTGCACAAACTATTGTAGCATAGTGAAAGAGTTGATTTATCACAATGGATGAAAATAAACAAGTGTTTTTGTTTATATACTTTTCCTTATGGTTGACTTGAAGTTCTATACTTAAAGAACTCACTTCTTTCCCGGAGTATTAATTTGGAACTTTAATACTGTGTCATGGGTTTTTTTAGTGTGACTGCACCGGTTTTTATATCTATGTTGGTTTTCTTCTGTTAGATTAAAGTGATTATTTGTAAATATATTTATAAATAATTAAATATAAAGCACAAGTTCTGACGTTATTATAAAAAGCAATTGCAGTTAGTCCTTATATTTTTTAATATCAATTTATTATTATTTATTTTTTTGCAATCTCGTTGTTTGAAGTGATATATTTTCCATGATGCAAACAGCTGAAAGCAAACATTTAATAGAAGCTCAAACATATTCTTTAAGGACTTTGATGCAAAATAAAAACCGTCGACATCTTTAAATTGATATAAAAGCCTTAAAAATAGCATTGAATAATGATACTATCAAGTATATCCAGAGCCTCTACTCAACATTTCTAGATCCCCATCTAGTGATAATACTTTTCTAATCAACATACATGATATATATTAAAATATGTAATACAATCTATAAAACATCAACAACGAAGCTCGGCCTTCTCAAGTGACTATCTGGAGAGATCAATATACAAAATAAATTTATCTCAGTCATGGGCCAGTTCTCATAATTTTCCAAATGAAATCTGCACAAGTTTTATAGCAAACTAAGAAAATTTACACATTTTGAACAATGGACGAGCTGCATTATGGGTACAAAATGGACAGAAACATTTATTGTAACGTAGTTCCAGTTGTTGACCAATCAGATACAATATTATTTAGATATTTTAAGAAGTCAAAATGATGAGAATATAAATCGTTCAAAAGAAAAATATTGTTTTAACTAAAATGGAGTCCATTGGTATGGGGGTTTAAGTCTTTTAAAGTCTAGTAGTAATGGAATACTAGGACTATGTATATCTTCTCCTATCCGGGCAAAAGTAATTATTCCGCTGGGGCGGACTTACATTGTGTATAAACATACACGATCTGCAACAGAGCCAATGGACCAATGAGTGACATTGAAGCAGAAATTTATTATTAAGTATAACTAAAGTGGCTTTATTGGATAGTTGTAAGCAAGTATAAATAAGCATAGTCCCATTCAAAAAAATAATGGGGTCATAGTAGTAATTAAAGAAGTGGGTCTAGAAAAGAGAGAATATTTAGAGAAGAAGAGAAACAAAGTAAGACAACGTTATTTAAGGCGAATAATGATCCGAGGCTTCCCCAGAGGAATCTGCGTGTATCCCAGAGTCAAGGGAGTTATTGGTTTCACTATATCGTTTCCATGACCTTCGTTCGTAGGAAGAGACGGATGAAGAAGCAGAGGATCGTGAGGAGGAGCCTCTCCAGTCCTCGGGATGCTGTTGCTGCTGCTGCTGCGTTTGCTGTGATGCCTGTTTGACCTTCTTCTTGGCCGCCTTGGAGCTTGGAAGCGTGTAGAACATCCGATCTTCTTCCTCTTCGAAAGAACAAGAAGTGCCTCGTCGATTTCGTCGCGTGGCAGGAAAGGATATCCGCTGCCGCTGAAAGGTCTTTGTTTCCTCTAAAAATGACTTTGAGCGGAGGATCTTGGCCCGCTCCTCCTCTAGCTTCTGAGCAGCCCCATTGCTACTCCCTTCTTCTTCTTCCTCATAGAGATCCTCGTCGAGGCCATGAGGCCCCCGAAGGTTATGAAGCTCTTTAAAGTCCATTATTGCATCGTTTAGATTGAGGAGCTGTTTGAATAGGGAGTTGTCCACCTCGATGAGAGAGAGGAACTCCTTGCGCAAGTGGGATATCTTGGACTGAAGAGGGTCTTCCTCCAAAGGGAGACTGAAGTATCCCGAGGAGCAGAGGGAGGATGGACCAGCCTCTTCATCGTTTTCTTTGACACTACTAATATTACTACTGCTGCTACTACTCTTCGAGGTAGCGGCGAGGCGACGCTCATAAAACTCTTTACAGTCTCTGGTAAGCTGATCCTCGGGTCGGAGGGATAGAGTGGAGAGGGGGCGATTTGGAGGGCCGGATGGAGAGCGGAATTGCTTGAGGAGGAGGAGGTCTCCTTGCTCCCACGAATCTTTTTGAGTAAGAGATTCGGGAGCTTAAGGGACCAAGTAGACGAGGAAGAGGATATGTGAGGCATGGATGCATTCGTTGATGAAGGGTACCTTTTATGGAAGAGCTTCTTCCCTCATGGATAAAAATATATATATGAAGGAAGTGGAGAAGGAGAAGAGTCATGAACAAACGTACACACACTGAGACACACTCTATTAGAGACTGATGTGACTGAAGAGAAAGACGTTCTTGCAATCAGGCACGCACGCGCGCGCGGGGCTTTAAGCCTGAGAATTTCGGCCGTCAAAGAACATAAGGAGCGCGATGGTTCTTTCCATAATGTCCATGAGATGTACGATATTATTTAGAAAAGGAGATGGGAATGAAAGTATGTTTTATTATAAATAATAATTATATTACCGATAATAATAATAATAATAACAATCTATAAATACGTTTCCAGCTAGAGATACACTCTTTTAAACTTATTATCCTTGATTACTCTCCAGTTGTGATCCACAAGTGAGCATTTAGGAAGTATATTTTTTCTACCTCTCTATGTATTTCAAACATTTTTTTAAAACAGTGAACATATTTAACATATTAAGTGTTAAGTTCTTATATGATTTTAAAAAAGGTGGATTTTGAAAGAAATATGCAAGGAGAAAATTGCCCAAAAAATGAATTTCATTGGAGTCATTCATATTGAAGAGAATAAATATATATATTATTTAATACGGGCTTTTGGAAGGCATCAAAATATTATAAATCACAAGAACTATCATAAAAGATACGATTTTATATTAATTAATTGCATTTAAAGTTTATATTACAATTATTGTTCCTACCAAATCATGACTTTTGTGAATGTGAAGATTATTTAATATTATTGACCACTCATTTTTGACGCTCTGGAGAACACAAAATGAAGCATTTAATGCGAATAATTTTATCTATTATTAAGTATCTCACTAGGAACAAGAGTAAATTACTTTAAAAAACAATTAATCAATTTAAAGTTGAATTTAATTGTAGTTTTTGTGATTCCAATGACTCCTTTTTAACATTTGTTGACTGACTTATCGTCGTTTTTATTATTTTGAACGTTTTCTTAAATATATTGGCAGTTTTGGAAAGAAATAAGTTCATAAAGGGGCTAAAAAAGGTATGTAATTGACAATTGAACATCAAGAAAAAAAAATTTTGTCTTGTGTTTCATGATGTATGTTCTTCTCGTCTAATCATGTATTACCGTCCATATTCAATTACCAGAAGATGATGGCATCATATTCACTACAAACATGGCAACCAATGAATAAAATAAGTTTACCGAGTATCTAAGAAAGACATATGATAAGTCTCCTACATGCATCAGCAAATGAACATCACAAAAATAAATAAAAATCACCTCTTCAGTATATAGGGCAGGGGTAAACGGTAAAATTCAGGTATGTCCAGTTAGAAGAAAATCATCCTAATGCAAAAGTACGGAACATCATAATGTTACGGTATTATTTTAGTACCAAATCTAAAAAAGAGTCAAAATCGGACTCTCAAACTTAATACATTCATAGATATTTATTGGCAAAGACATACAATCATTTTTATAAATAAAGAAACTCAACCGATCACCTATAACAGTTTTAATCTTGAGTCCGTGTAGAACAACATGTAGGTTCGGACTCAGGCTGCGATACGCGCCATTGGATACGTCTGTATAGAGTGATCATTTTGGTTTGTTCATTATAGGCTGAGGGAACTTGAGAGAGTTTCATAAATATATTTTGGCCACATTATTAGGAGAGTATCCTTGGTTATATTTGGATCATTTCGAGGGTGAAAAAACTAGTGCCGGATATCTAAAAAGACTGCAAACAGATATTTGTGATTCTATATATATTATATTATAGGCAAAATACAATAAATATATGCTGGCTTATAAATAAGCATTATTATGATATTAAAAAATATTCAATCTACATTTTTCTTGGTTTTTACATATAAAAAGATGGCGACTAATGGCCTAATAAAAAAGCTGGCTTAACTAACTTCAAATTAACTAAAGTGTTGGTATTGGACCCATCAATGGTGGTATAATCGCTTAAAATCTTATATTAGATCCGTGTTTTATACAAAATTAAATACAATAGAAATTCGTTTCATATTAATTATAATGAGACCTCACTTTTCTCAAAAGTAGAAATGACATTATGGATAATAAATAAGATAAATTAATGACCTTGGAGACGAATATATATATATATATATGTCACCAGTAGAAACTAAATAATACCTCATATCACACCAAGTCAATCAAGCAATAAGAGAATAATAATCATAAAAGGAAGTGAAATCCACACAATTACCTATGAACTTCTTCACATTCAATATTTTGTTATTATTTTTATTATTGTTATTCGTTACTCCAATAATTATATTGCTTGATATCATGTAGATTATTATATTTTTGAATTGTCTAGACGTCCACTACTGTGTCGTCGCATGTGGGCATGTGGGGGCAATTATATATATTGTCCTTTTACGTTTGATTATCATAAATAAAATTACATCCTTTATATGTATATATATATATATAGTTCAAAAAGTATATTGACTTTTGAGTTCCATTTTTTTCTTTGTATTATGATATTTTAACTCATGTCATACACCTTAATCAACGATGTTGATCATTCTGGATGATCCATCATGAGCTAATGGACATTAATAAACTAAATGTTTGATTATTCTATCTTTTTTTCCTCCCAAACTCAATCAACAAGAAACTACTCGTATATTCCTTTCGTGTGAGAAAATGGTCATTAAAGCCTCAGAGTTACTTTAACATATGACCTGTCTAGAGTTTACTCCTACTATACTTAAATCATTGAGGATAATAATAATGTATATTAGCCGAATGTGTTATCTACAGGCTACATCAAATGGAATATCTATTTGATATTGAAATTAGGTCAAAATATTGGTCATGTAACTTTATTTGAGTGTATTTTTATCATAGAAAGGAATCGAAAAAAAATACATCCTAGCTGACTAATAGTTAGTAAAATAAGTATATTAGATCCTGAATGGAGTTACGTAGGAAAAGACATGGTCTTATTTTTTAATCTTCACTTTTTGAAACACAACAAAAAGCATATTGATCAATAGGTTATGTAGCATCAATATATTTTCTATCAAATTTACTTTTTTGTAAGCCGCATAATTTATATACTTAAAGTCTATATTTAATTAATTATTAGGAAAATATCTTAAATGATATTAAGCCCAACAAATTTATTCAAAATATATTTGTACGACAATCTTACGTTTCCTAGAGTAATAATCATTGCACTTTTGTGGCCAAACATTAATTTCCTCTTGATATGGAACAATATACAAGAAAAAATATTCCTTTTCATAAAAAATTAAGTTATAGGTCCATTAAAGATAAAATTCTTAAGTGACTCAGTAATACAGCAAACTGCCAGTAAAAATGCCCTCATTACTGCTTAGCAGAAGAAGGAGGTTGTATCCTCAATGAAATCCATCATATAGAACTCCAAGAATTATAATATTATATATATATATATATATATATATATATATATATATATATATATATATATTATGTGAGATGGCTCAATTAATACAACCGAACAAAGATGGAGTAAGATATCCTATAGTACTATGTTCATATAATTAATTGATTTTGGGGTGTGTATATGTATATGCCGGGTAGCGATGCTCTCCCATGAGGCTTCATTCAATCAAGGGGTTAGAAGAAAGGCTCTCTTGGATGTCTGAGTCTGAGATAACATACAAATACATATGTACATATATGTTTAGAAGGGGAGGGAATAGAGAGTTCAGGGCGGGAGATTTAAAATATTTATTCACATTTTTTATGGAAAGGAAAGGGGGGGGGGAGAATCCTCTTCCTCCAAAAGATTGTCTTCTAGGTAATGAAGTGGAAAAAAGCTGTATAGTCATATAGTCATTCAGCTACAGGAAACTTCAAGCAGTTAAATCGTAAATTATTTAACACTAGGGGGAGCATTTCGATTTGAAAGCTATATGAACTTTGGAAGTCTATAGTAAGAAAATAATTTATTGTCGGAGCCCAAAACTTTTAAATTGTCCTATTCTATAAAATGGAAAAATAGAACAATTGGCCTTAGAAAATATCCTAAGCCTACTTATAAAATACCTAAAAGACCAAAAAGCCATTTTGGCGGCTTTGCAATAGTATGTTACAATTATGCAATTAAAGTATAGCTTATTAGTCTCTCTTTTTATATTAATCTCATTTGTGTCATCAAACAACAGTTGACAAATCGAACCAATTTTACTTCTCTGTTGAGTATACAGAGATTAATATATATATAGGACGATGATGTTGATGTATTCCAGCAGTGGTGGGCACCGCTCACTTTTTTGCTGTTCCGCTCACTGCTCATCCGCTCACTTTGGGCAACTGATCCGCTCCCGCTCATTCGCTCATTTTTTGAGTACTGTTGTTCGCTCACTTCATTCCGCTCTTCCGCTAGGTTGGTATAAAGTATACTAACTCAGAGTGACCGTCAGACAATGAACACACGAACACAAACGTATACATAAGAATAAGAGAGTGCCAGAGAGAGACAAAACTTGTACGCCGAGTAAGTACTAAGCTGGTACTAAGTAGGGTCCCATATAGCCATTTAATGACATCATCAACATATGTGTTATGACGTCATTTTTTCAGATAGATTTCTAATCATACTACATGTAATAATTATTTAATAATTATAACAAAGATAATTTTATCTTTTTATATTTAGAGAAGAAAGAGAAAAGTTATATTATAATAATGTAACTTTCTCTCTCTTCTCTGAATATAAAATGAAATTCTATATGGGACCATGAACGCAACCTCTTTGTTATGACGGGGGTACACATTTTATATATTAAGAAAGGACTGATTGTCACTTATTCTCTCTGCGTATACACAATAACTGCACGACGTGAACTGAGTGGCTACGCGTGGCAACACTGCTGCCACGTGTCTAAACAAGAATAAACAATTTCTGGCGCACCTTTTTAGTCCATGCCACGTTAACGGCATTACATTTAGAGCAAAAAAAGCGAGAAAAAGTAGTCTTTTTTCTATGAGTAATCCTTTTTAATAACGGAAATTTTTTATGTGAGCGGATGAGCGGAAGTTAATTTTAGAGGGTCCGCTCACCACATTCCGCTCACTTTCTCACAAAGATGATCCGCTCTTTGCATTCCGCTCACCAATTGCTCCTCCGCTCAGAGCGGAAGAGCGGACGAGCGGAATAATGAGCAGAAGTGCCCACCACTGATTCCCAGAACTTCATCAGTCCATTTCAAATTTCATATATATGGCTTCCAGAAAAAGGTTTTCTAATTTTAAGGATGACAAATATTTTAATTTTCGTGATATACTGAATACCGCTACTCCTGCCCAAATATGGATTGATGATGTAGCAAATCTATGATTCAGAACAGAGTAATGCCAGGGTTTTGCATCTAGTTCTTTTATCAAATATGATTCATAGTCTAATGAATCAGAGGGCCTTTTTAAAGTATATGCAATTGAAACAAAGATAAATCATGCAGCCACTCTATTGGTCAACTCTTATCGTGTTGGATAAGATAGAACAATTCAAATATTATATATATATATCTCTATGAATATTTTTTTCTTCTTCTTTATTGCATCCTCAAATACTTCTGATAACATTTTGCTAAAGTTGCTTTTAAAATAAAGGGTTGTGTTAATGTTGAATGACTATTAGACTTCCTGATATGATGCACCAACAAACTCTTCTGGCAGAGTATTTGATAAATAATAAAGGATGATAAGAAACAAACAAACCACATTAAACATGGTATTTTTAAGTTAGTGCAATTTGTAGTATATTTGGGGGTCACTGTGTTTTTGTATTTATTGTGAGTTCAGATGTTTTTATTCGTCAAAAACTGTATTTTAAACACAATTTATGAATATGGAGTATATATATATATTATAGGTGTGGAAATAAGTTTTAATCGTTTTATGTAGAAAAAACCATAGTTTGAATATGAAAATATTAATTATTTTACTCAAAATATTTTCCATATGAACCAAAAACCTTCGCCATCTTACAGGCAATAAATAGATTCCAGTAGTAAACAATTTCTTTCTTTCGAGGCGATCCAGTCGTCGAGCCATTTTGTATAATGTATATATATTTACATACATATTCATATATAATTTATGTATTTAGAATGTTTATTATTTGTAAATCATATTTTATCCACATTGACCATATTCTCAGGGTAGATATACTCTAAATAAAAATAAAACATAAAAGACGCAGACAATAACCTCATATATATATATATATATATATATATATATTACTTTCCACTCTGATTGGCTTAGAATTTGACAGTGGTTTCTGTGAATGCATAATTTGGGTCCTAGGGCAAACAAAATTGAATACTGAAAATTATGATACAGTCAATTAGAAAATGCATTAATTTAATTTTTGTGATAAATGCTTCATCAATAATAATATTACAATAATACTTTTTTCTTGAACTTCATAGGTACAAAGATAAGTAGTGCAAATTATGTAAAAGTATTTGGTGTTTTATGAGAAGATATACTTCACTGGTGACTTCAGTGATAATAACAATAATTCATTGCTAAGAATACCATTCTTTAAAGCACTAATTTTATTTCTTAATGGGCGTCAATTAATGCAATTTAAAAATCTTTTTATACATACTTATTAATAAAATATATTAATAAAATTAGTTGCAAAAAGCAATTGAATAAACAATTATTTTTCTTTCATCATCCTGAACGAAAAATAGGTCCTCACTATGACGATAGAACGTGGAACATTAAAGAAATTGATTTGCCATCAGAAAAATTATGCTTATTTGTGATTTTGCAAGAACAATCATACAATATCCATACTAATCAATGGCACATCTCTTAATCAAATAAGTTATAATATTTTATCATATGCCCATGTTTCAAGCAGGATTGAAACCTTGTCAGGTCATTTTACATATATTAAAAAAGAAACAAAACCCTATTAAACATCCACTTTTTCCCCTTCATTAACAATATACATAAAACCATTCTTAGGATCCTCAGATATAAGGTGGGAAAATTCAAATAATTTAAAGGAACTTAAAATGGCGGCATATTTATCCTCTCATGACTCAGAAAATACATTTTAGTGTAGATGAATAACACTACTAGGTCAACAACATCTTATATAAAAGCTAATGCTGCACACACACACCAGAATAAACCAGGGAGTGAGTCATAAATGGTTCCCTCTGACTCATATAAAAGTCTTACGTCTTACCCCTTCCTCCCCCCCCCCTCCCTCTTGATAGGGACTATCAAGGAAGAAGAGGAGGGAAAAAGAGACACCTCAAGTGGCTCCCTCTCATCTCCAACTTTCACACTTTTCATAAAGTCATCATTATTCTTAATAATACCAAGAAGAAGAAGAGGAAAACTTCATATAATAATACAATAACTCTAGGACCAATGTATGGGAAGAATCTTGGAAGAGTGAAATGTTTGTATATATATTATATGTGTATCCTTCCATCCATTATGTTAGCCATTGTGTAACAAAGATGGTGTTTACACTAGGTATATATATATACCTATGTGTGTGTGTGTATATATATACACACACACACATAGTAGTGGACCTGCGTACATCATAGAAAGGTCTCTTTAAATATCTAATAAGACTCTTAAGGAACAAAAAGCATTCAAAATTAATAAAATACACTCCTCCACTAGGATGATGATGACATATCCTCTGGAGATTAATATGGAGGAGTGGAATATGATTAGCTATAAAATACATAAATGATCTCAAAGTTACCCCCTAAAAAAAACAAATATTCTTTACTTATCAGAAGAAGTCCTTCTTTGTATATGGCTTATCGTCAAATGAATGATTCTGTGGCGAGCTGATTATAAAGGTTTTCCCAACATCGTGGATCATGAATATATTACAAATTTAAAAATGCATTTAGTCATTTGGATTTTGGAATGCTTCAGAAGGGACCCATCCCTCGTTCAAAATGTCATATTTGCCAAAAGATCTTTTAGGAATTACGGAGTATGTGTGGATTCGATGGACCGCAAAGACATCAAAGGTCCTTGGAAGCTCCAAATATTGTTATCTTGCATCGTCGTATGTTATGATGAGACATAGAAAATAATGAAAATTTGTTTACAAACTGAAAAAGCTGTGTTGATCGAGGAGTTTGTAAGTATTAGAATAAGTGCATTATTCTGATTGGCTTATTGTTTGAGAACGAAATGGATGCCTTTAAGATATTATTCATATCACTAAATATATTAAAGAACTCTTCATAAGTGAAAAGATGATTTTTGACTACGCATTTATAGAGATCCTTGCCAGATACATAGACTTTTTAGGAATCAAAGGACAATAAGTTTTGAAATAAGCAATCAAATTGCTGGATCATTCTATCAATAATTTCAATAGAGCAATGATTTGGAATAAGATCCGCTAAGAAGTGTTTGAAAGAATGTATGATATATTTGAATCTTCTAGACAATTGGATTGCACACTTATAGCCATGAAGGGATTCCCTATGGGAGACCGGATCTTAAAAAAGCATCTTCCCATGCAGAATTCATGTATGATTTAAACTGAGGACAGATGGATCAAAAGATGTATCATTTTAAATTAAGATCTTTATTTATAAATACAATTCGTTAAGTTAAATAAAAATGTAAATGATATTATTATTATTATATATATATATAAATATATAGATCAGAATTGAAATGCATGATTGAATTGGTAGTATGGAACTTGTTATACTTAGTTATTTTCGAAAAAATATATTTGTGTATTTTTATAATATTTAAATGAATTAATTAACTATCTTTAGGTAGCGTAGAATCAAATATAAACATATTGAAATGCATAGAAGTTTAAAATTGAGATTAAATCTTTTTAAATAATGCCTCCACATACATGCATAAGGAATTCTAATATGATCTACAGAGTCTCCTTATATTCGTATCTTTGAATATACAGGGTGTTTGGAATCTTTAACCACAAACTTAGCAAGCAATCTAATTTCTGGACGTAGAAATGAACCATTTTCTCCAAAGTAGTATATTTTTAGTTACATCTTAGACAAAAAAATAGTTGAAACAGAAGATTTCATAGTACTAAAATATTGAAAAAGAAAAACATTATTCGGTCAGAAAGGAGATGGAAGAGTTATGAAGAGACTTCTTCAGCGCCCCAAAATTTTCGCTAGAAAAAAAAATAAACACTGATCCAGCGCATGATGACCTTTGCACATGCGAAAATGGATGTATATAGCAAGGCTATTTGAGATTCCATGAATAATGACTTAGATTGACATATAGAAAATCGTGAAGATATAAAGCAGTCAGTCTTTCGAATTCTTAGGCATCAATGAAACTAACTAAATATATTATAAAGTGTTATCTAAAGACTTAGCAATAAGGAAAATCATCATAAGTTACTACTGATCAAAACGACTATAACATCCATTTATATCAGTAACCTACTTGTATACAAATGCATAGAGAATGCGATCGTCCTTGATATTGATTTTGATATGATCTATATCATTTTAAGGGCTTGGCCTCATTAGAATGAGTGTTTTTATGGGTGCATTCATGCATTTGTAAGGGAACGAGTTGACAACTCCTTTGAGTCAACGACTAAAATAATGAACGAATAAATTATGGAAGAGTTATGCCACCAGCAACCTTTGTTTTAATTCATATGATATTGACAACCATTTTTAAACCAAGAAATATGAAAGAATATAATTGAGGCAAAATATTTTTGAAGCCCTTTGGGTTTGGTTGAGCTGAGTTCATGTTTTATGTGTAATTGAAATTTTAAGTTTTAGTATGATTTCCAGAATCAGTGGAGACACGTGCTCTCAACGGATATCAAATAACATAGCTGCGACTACAGAATGTAAATCGATATTTAGAACTGGAAGCGTTGTTACCTTTTTTGAACTTTACAAAATAAATAAACAACTCCGAAACTAAAAGCGCATTTTTTTCCTTTATGGTTCGATAGAATTGCATCCGACTGGATATAAATAAGCATTATAGCATTAAAATTAGTCTATCGAACCTAGGATCTTATCAATGAGGTAGACCAAAATGACCATCCCCTCTCGGGATTCGAATCTGCCCCCAACATTGAGAGTTGAACACGCCTAACGCATTTAATATCGGACAACGTATAACAAGACAGTTATGTAATTGCCTTCCATTTCCTCCGAGATCCAAGTTCAATTATGATTTATATAACAATAACATGCATTAAATTTCAAATAATTTCAAAAGAAAATTATAACAAATTATGTACTTAATTTTCTTATGTTATAAATTGTCCGATACTAAATGCATATGAAGAAGTCACAGAGTATATACATAAATAAATTTCTCTTTCTTTCTTATCTACCGCACCGATCGATATTCAGTAGATATATAATAAAGTCTACCGAATACCGACTCGGCGGTACAAAATCCCAGCTTTGCAAATGAATATACTAATCAACAAGTAATATCCTAGATAAGTATGTTCCGATCTGTGCACTGTAACATAAACTTCCGTTATTCGCTATGTTGAGTGGTTTAACAATTTTTAGAAATTCCTAAAAGAATTCATAAAACCCTCTTCTCTGGCACATTTATGATTTTATCCTCACATATATGGGTACAATAAAACACACTCCTTTCTGATACTTTAGAGCACTATGGAGTACAACAGACATACACACACACACACGTATATTTGGGGGTCTCCTACACCTATAAAGGAATAGGAACGCCATTACTTAAGATATGTAATGAGAGTATACGCTCCAAGGATGAGTATGATCTTGTGCTCTTTTCGTAGTCTATGGAGTGCGTCGTCATGCCTATATTTTATAGGCTAATTGCACTATATACAGGAGAAGAAAGAAGGTGTAAGAGCATCGAGAGAGAGTGTGGATTTGTGTGATATGAGCTTCTCAAGGTCCTTTAAACACCCCACGTATATGTATTTATATCGATGGATCCCTTTTCAAATGCCTTATACTACTGATTGACATCATAATTGTGTTGGCCAATTTAATATAATACTATATCTAAGTATATATATTTGAGGGATGACCGTTAGTTGCTCCGCTAGTTGTCTCTATTTTGAAGAACAATGACAGCCATATTGCTGCATGGGAGGTAAATTGACGGGAGGGGTTATGTTGGGATTAATTCGTTATGGAAATATTGTTTTTCGTTTATGAAATGGGATCATAATTGCTTGGATACTTAAGGGGTTTGGAGATATGTATGTATGGCTATAAGTCCTTTTAATATTATAGTATAAAATCCAGTAAATAAAACAAGTATTTTGTCCGAATAAACTTAACAAATAAAGCTATTTTTGTAAGAAACTAAAGTATGGATATATGCAAAAAATTATTTAAAGTGACGTAATAAAGTGTAGATCTTCCATTATATAGTAAATATCAGATGATAAATGTCGGTGCCAGGGATTGTGCGGGAATATCTACTTCAACCAAATATTTCCTTAGCACCTCAAACTTATTGATACAAAAGTTTATCAAAACATAACTAAGTGTTCAGGAGATGCATATGACAGAACCTAAAAACATCTCTTAGCAACTCAAAATCCTACACTTTTTTGTCCAAATCTAACAAGCCATTTTTAATAAAGAGTAGAATTTTTTTTCTAATTAAATTAATCATATGGAAAACGAATATTCTGGGAAGTACCCAATCGTCCAAAACAATCCTTATCACATCAAAGTCATCCGTTGAATATTTGTTCCAAATCTCACAGCACAATATTAAGAAATCGCAAAAAAAACGTTTCGGCGGATAAAATATACGTGATAAAATGGTAGGTGTCCAGCGCCAAAAAACACTCCCTGGTCCTTAATTAATGTCAAAATTTCTCCAGATATAATGTATCGGTTTTGGGGAATACAGGGAAATTAACGAACGGAATTATTTTTTATTATTTTTTATTTCACAGGTCTAAGAAACACATACAATTTTTTATATGTATTTAAAATTGAGGTAATACCAGGGGGGGACAGAACTCATGTAAACAAAGAGGGATATTTCCGATTATAATAATCAAAAAAATGTGACGGCATCACTTAGACGATTTGCCTGGTTATCTAATACTACACCATCTAAATAAATAACAATGTGTTTAAATATTTAATAATATGGTGGACACACAACTTCGTATATATTTCATATAAAAAATAAGATTTTTATGACTCTGTGTAACTACATTCACATGATTTTCAGCAAAAAAATGAAATGGTTTAATAATATGTTATTTGCATTAGATTTTCAATTTTCAGGCCGAAACTCAGCCAATTTATTAACATCTGAAAAGTTTGATTATCTATATTTTCACTAGTCCATAAAAGTAGTAGTCCTTTCTATCAAACAGACAAAAGATAATGAGAGAAAAGAATGAGAATATAGATATTTTATGCCATAATTATAACAAATCGATAATGTGACGTCATGTGTTACGTTTCAGTTTTTTTTCTAATCAGAGGAATCTAAACATTGCGTTCTACGCATCTGTATTATATATTATCTTTGGGTAAATACGTAAAAAATACACAAAATAAACATTATAGTTTAAATTACTCAACAACAGAGAACAGTCTAAATTGAAATTACTGATAATTAAATAGATCATTACATTGCATCGGTATTATATAATACAAATGACATCTAATTAAAATCACTGAAAATAATTTAAATGATTATATTCACAGTAAAAATTAAATTTACACAAATGGCATCTAATTAAAATCTTAAAATTTTTTTAAATTCAAATAAATTTTCTATGACTTAGCGCTACCGATGGGAAAGTATTTGATTTCTTCCGACGCCCTGGACCACGAATTGTCGAAAAGGGAAGGTATCTTGAGGTCTAAAGCTGCCGATAGAAGAATTGCTTTCAATCCTAGGTACTAAGGGGTTCATTTGTTGTAATCATTTTCGCGATGAGGGCCTTTGCGATGAGGATTCCAAAGTTGATCGCCTATGTGTCGAAGAACGGCTACTACTGTTTAAGCCAAAGAGTACAACAGTTTTACAGTACTTACCGCTGATTTTCCTCCAATCCTCTTATGTTCGGCTCCCACAAAGCGTTTTAAAATGCTTACTGCTCGACAAACCGCAAAAGCATGTAAAATACTATTATATATGTAGAGTTCCGCAATCCTTGCAAGGCCTAAAAATTTAATGAGATCCGCTGAGACCTGAAGTTGGGGCTCGTGAACTTCCTTCTATCAGCATTTTGCCAATGACCTCAGGATATTCTTCTTCCATCTTTCAGGGAGATCGAAGAGGTCTAAAAACTTTTGACAAGTTCTGTCAGCCATGTTAGACTGGAACTAGAAATTCCATTTTTAGATGAAAATGGCAAAAATGGCTGGAAGACCTCAATAATGGGAAGTTGAACCGACCAACATCAATTGGTACATACAGGTCGTGACGTGTGAAGATGCCATTCTTTATTGCAGATTCTCAAGGTCATGCATGTTGGGAATTATTTATTATATATGATTGATAAGATCAAACTAGGAGTTTGTTCAAATAAGCATGAAAGGAGTCAACATAGAAAAATCTCGGCCTTCCTTCAGTTCAGACTTTCCATGAATCTTCAAAGAGCATTTGAAAAGAAACGAGCTCAGGACATAGTCGAGGAGCGGTGGTTGTCATTAAAAAATTACTAAAAATCAAAATGGTAAACAACGAAAACAATTACAATTTGAGTGAAAGCACGATTTATCAAGTTATCGTTGAAGATCCTGAGTACTGACTACGTTTTCATGTAGTATGTGGAAGATCTGGTTCTTTTTTACCTCTCCTGCTCCAAGTGGCATCCATAATTTCTTCACTGGATTGTACAAAACAATTGAAACATTATGTAAATCCCTATGATACAGCTTTTACTATTAACAATTAATGGATAAACTGTTTGCTGTTAATTTGATTTCTTTTATTGTTATAGCTATTTGTTTGACAATTTATTAATAAAATAATGTTTTAATCCAGACACTTATTCTACTTAGAATTTCTTGTTTGCTCTGAAAATATATTATATATATATATACATATATATACCTATAATTAAGTTATATATATATACCTGTAATAAAGTAAATAAAAACCTAGCAGTAACATATAAAGTAAATGTATAAATAATCAATATCGTCTTTTTTAATAAGTTTTCTACCATAATTTTAATGTATAGTTTGTAAATAGTTATATGAAATATATTTGCGACATGTATAAATGGAAGCCAAATAAGGAATGCAATTTATAAAAAGAATAATGAAAGAGGGAATATATTTTTTAATAATTGATGTGTTCTTATCTGACCAATTAGACTGTTACTTTAATACTTGTTTAAACTTGCAAATCCCATAAAAGGAAGTTCTTTTTAAAAGGACAGAAGCTACATGTGTGGCAAATATAAAGAGTGGTGTCTATTAATCTTTTTTTGGTTATAAAAGTAGGTGTAAAAAAAGGAGTATCATTATTTTTTGCAAAAAATGTGATCTAATGACACGGCATGATATACATATTTGTAACTTGCAATGTTTCACGTTTATCATAGTTTCTTGTTCCGTAATATCTCTGTTATAACATGTCATTCAATAAGAGAAAGAGACAATCAGACCAAGACATTTTGGCTTTTATCAAAACCAACAACATAATTTAAAAGTAAATGAAATAGTTTTAATGTAATTTTTGATTAAACGCAACTTCCCAAACATTCTTTACCCGTGATTTTTTTTGTAAAGGGAGGTTTAAAAACAAAACATCAGTATTATGCAAATTGTTAGCTTTGTAACAAACTGAAACATTACAATTCAAAAATACTTTTTATTTGAAAAACGCTTTTTATGTTATAAATTCAGCAATATAAATGGGTACTAAGCGTTTATACAAAAGCTAAGTCCGAAGTGCAGAGTACATCGCATCAGCGAACGTGATTGGCATGGTTGTTTGTTACTTTAAGATAGCAATAATTATTGACATCACTTAAAACAAACGCTTTAAAAAAATCCTTATTACGATTTACTACAATTTTATTTTGGTTTGTTTATATTTGAACAAAAATATAATACAATTAGAAGTTTTTTAATTAACAAACAAAACTTTTTGAGGTTAACTCATTTTGTTGCATTTTTTGTATGCTAGTTGATCTTAGGTGGTAAGATAGACTAATTAAACTGCTTGTATGTTAATTCATATCCAGTTGGATGAAATTTTATGTAACCAAATAATCAAAAAAATGCAAGTAGGAAAAATAATAAAACACCGCCTTCTTATATAACATTCAAATAAAAGGTTCCGTTAAAGTATACAAGTAATAACAAAAGGGTTTATTTTGGGATGAAGGTATTTGAATTTTTTTACTGGCCTTTGGATTAGAATCCTCGTGAAAGCATTCGTTTAGTTACTGTCCAAAATTCTTCTTTTCAAGGGTAAATACATATGAAAATATATTTCATACATTTAATAGGTGCCAACTAGGTAAGGTCACATAATTTTGTTTTGTATGCATAGTTAATGAAAGTGACGTGAAATAATAATTGACACAAACTGTGTCTTTATGTAGGTAATAATTTATTGTACTAAAAATTTACATTCGTATATGAT
>CP045907.1:7765351-7808191 GCA_013387185.1 Caligus rogercresseyi
CTGAATAATGGTCGTCTCTATACGTTATTCTATACGAATGCTGTCCTGATAAAATCTCTTAGTCAATTCAGCTTCCACCAGCTCAATAAAATTAATGTTTCCACATTTGTTCTGCGAGCGACAGTCTGAGCCAGCGTTTCGGGATTTCTGGTGTGAAGAATGCTGGATCGGATTCTTTCCTATCGGCCAGCAGTGTCCATGGCGATTATCAGGCCGAGTTTGGAGACACAAGTGGTCCACCTTGATGTTCCTTTTCGATGAAGCATCTTATTTTTCAGAGTGAACTTCTAACTAAAAATATATATTAATAAAAAATTAAAGTTTAGTGTCCGAGATTTATTACGTTGTAGAAAAAGATATCTACACTTAAGAGATATTTACAGACGAGTATGTATTTTATTTGACAGGATTAGATAGAGATGAAACAACTTGTGGAAGATACTTGGAACCAAATTGCCTCCTTGTAAATATATTAAAAAAATTATTTCTATGTTTTGTGCACTTAAAGTGCTTTTAAACAAAAACGTCCGATGTACTTCAATTAGGCTGGTATTGCATTAAGCTCCGAAGGAGTGAATCTAAACTACTACTAGGAACCAGACCAAGCAAATATTATAATGTATATATGTGTTTTGAAAATGGGTAAACATGTATCAAATGTAATTAGAAAACTCCTATTAAAATTGCCTTTCCTTCGTGACTGGAAGTACTCATAATACCGTTTTATAGCCAATATATATCCTAAAATTACATTTAATGTGTAGCCATTACTGTTTTTTCTTCTTCTGGCTGTTGTTCCTCCTTCATGCAACCAACAACAACAAAATGGCGGACATAAATTACCAATTTACCCACCGTCATTAATGCCTTTAATTTATTTTACGACTTTCTTGCATATTGTGCAATCAGGTAAGTAGGTAAGTAAAGTGGTCTTTAGATAAAAGGCCAAGCCTTCATACATGTCGAAGTATCCTAGGGGAATTGACGTAATATCCTTTAGTGAGATGCATATCTTTTTTTTTGCATACCACTTACAATCAACAACGAGGGCCCCCAAATCTCTTCATGAAGTGGAAACTACTAATTAGGAATATACATATAAATATGGAATATGATTCAATGAGGCGAGACGTTATAAAAGTCTTTGGAACTTCTTGGGATATATATTAGACTCATTTTCATGCTAAATACCATGTTGCTTCTCCTATTTTTTATATTTTTAATATATTGTCTCATATTATAATTCAGTATTTGAATATTATGCAACAAAGGAGTATTTTTAAAAAAATTGAATAACCAAAATTCCCAATTTGTTGATACTATCTATTTCTCGAAAAACCTATGATGGATTACGTTAGTTAGAAATACCTATCACCTATCATTCATTTTTTCCTTTAAACCATTTTTCAATAGCTTTAAACAAGAAACATTAATAGGCATCAGTTAAAGTTGGGCTTTAAAATTATGAGTATTATTTTATGTTTAATAATGGTATTTTTTACATATTTTTAGTTGTATTTATTTCATATATCAACGAATACCTAAGTAATTGTTTAAAATTCATAAATAGATGTTGTATTCTAAAATAGTGTTATAGATATTTTTTTTTGGTTTTATTTAAAATACTTTTTGAAATTTGGTTTAAGACGTATTTTTAATTCATTGTAATATACCTCCCATTTCCAGTTCTGGTTTTCAGAGGCTGTTAGCTTAAATTTACGTTCTGTGGCCCGAACAAAATAGCCGAAAGCATATAATGTAGGGTAGGTTCCCAACCTTTTGGTGATCGAGTACTACATGGAGGCACGTACAGTCGCTGCGTATCAACTGGTTCCAGAGAAAGTCAGTTCATCGATCAGATATCATACTACACATTAGCAATTTGTGCATTAAATAAGTGTACTGATTAAATTTAATAATGTGAGCCCGATTATCTGTGTTGGGCAGTAAACATTTGTTTGAAGTAAGAAAGCGTTTGCGTATTACCCGGAAGGCCCCCGCGGTCCACAGGTTGGGAACCATTGCTCTAGGGGTAAAAATAGAAAATAGGCCTGCCAATATAGGTGTTAATCGTTTGATTGTATTATTTTATAAAAGTTTTGGACATAAATTAGACGATACAGCTACTCAAATATTACGTAAAACCAGAATTAAGAATATGTAGTTTTGTAATCCTTATACATAAAATCAAAACTTGTGATCAACAACTACATACACAATCCCATACATTGTATAAGTCATTCATGATATGACTAATTGAATTGGGATCAAACTCAAACATGCACATTTCTTAAAACTAAATTTCTTCCCCTCCCCCCCTTACTGATCTGATGAGATGGAATCGTATCATATCTGAGGTATGAATAAGCATTATAGCATTAAAATAAGATGTAGAAACATAGGAATATTAATTACTGTGCATATTAAAAATAATATTATAGGAATCGCTTAAGTGCAATTGATCTATGTCAGAACCCCCCTCTATCAATAAGCCTTGGCTAGTTAGGAGTTATGTAGCTATATATATATATATATATCATGAAACGACCGGGACACTTTTTTCGCCGGGACCCGAGCCGGGACTTAAATTTTTCAATCGGGCCCGAAACTTTGATATATTTTTGTTCCTGCGTCATTCTCAATTTTTAGAAAATAATTTCCTAAAAATAGCGAAAAAAATTACGATTTTTTAGAAAATAATTTCCTAACAAAAACTCTCCGTTTTTTTTAATATTAGAATTTTATCTTTTTTAATTTAAAGTCCACTCGTAAAACAGGTGGACTCGGGCCGGTAACCCGAATATTACATTATATATATATATATATATATATATATATATTAGGGTTGTTCTTATTTTTCAAATGTTGAAATGTTAGCGACTTTGTGGATGTTCTGTTTTCTTGGTGAAAGAAGACGACATACAAAGTTTGAACAAAACGGTCAACATTACGAGTCGCACAACGAGGTCAAAGTTTTCAAAATTTAGTAAAAATATAGTTTTCCGCAAATTCTTCAAAATGGTGGACGTTACAGACTTCAATAATTATATAATTTAAAGGAAATCTAATTTACTACCAGACGTTTGTTTGATGTTTTTTAAAAAACAAGTTTTCAGTAAAAACAAAGCAAGAAATTTCATGGCTTTTTTGTATCAATTAACTTCACTCGCCTGTAGAAGATGACTTGTTCGCTTCAGAGTAAAATAGTACTTTTAAGTTTAGTCAAACTTTAGATGATAAATCCAAAAAATGACCTTGGTTGCATTCTATCAATTCAGAATCAGTACAATCTGAGTTTACATCATATGATTCAGAGCCTGTATTGACCTATAAGAAATCGATTATGAAAAAATAAATCATTATGTGTTTCTTAGATGTGCGTCAAGGTATCCTCTCAAAATTTTACTTTGTTTCTGAAGCATTTATAATCCATATATGCATAATTGTTGTACGCGAGATAGGCTTTTTTTAATGTACGTATAACTCTCTACTTATTAAGCTGAATGATTTAGTATACCAAATATTAAAGCTGGTTAACCAAGCTTTCATTGATATGTTTTGGTGTTCTAAAAATCGCTATACTTTAAGAGATATAAGCAAATACGTACTCTCCCACAAAATTGATCTTTTGATATGAAATATTACGATTACCATCTGGTAATTGCTGTTAGTGTTACCTGGATAGGAAGAAAAAAAGAAGGAAGAGAGTGAGGCAAAATACTCCCTCCTTCTCTCCTTCTCTCTTTGACTATGTATGGTAGTAAATTAGATTTCTTTAAATAATAATAATTATTGAAGTCTTAACGTCCACCATTTGAAGAAATTTGCGAAAAACTAATTTTTACTAAATTATTAAAACTTTGACCTCGTTGTGCGACCTCGTAATGTTGACCGATTTTGTTCAAACTTTGTATGTCTCTTCTTTATCACCAAGAAACAGAAAATCCACAATGTGCTAACATTTCAAACTTTTAAAAAAATAAGAACAGCCCTAATATATATATATATATCTATATATAACTACTTTATTCTTTTAGTTTTTTAAAAAACGATTGTTAATGAATATTATAGCGGATGGAGGAGGAACGAAGTGAGAAGAGATGTGAAGAAGACGTGGCTTGGGATTACTGATTCATTCAAATAATTAAAAAAAAATTAGCTGCAAGAAAGCATTCTTGCAGCATTAAAATATATTATAAGGAGGATGATCTCTTCAGGAAGATGGGTTTTATCCCTCTAACCTACAGGGAGAAGATCGGTACTTGATGAGGCTAGTGGATCCATCACAATACCTATAAATTAATATTCTATAACATAATACATACTAATACTTATTGCTCCAATGAATAGAAAACCAGTGTGTGTAATCTTTATTTACTTTAAGTAATCAGCTATTTGCTGGCCGTTTTAGCTATAATAATATAAAATATAAAAAAAACAAATCATTCCTGTGAATACCCATACACATAAAATTAAAACACGTATAAAATTAAAAATACTAAATAAATAAATCCCCCTAAACTGGGGTACTGCGGCCAATGGTCCTGGCTACGTCCCTTGCCGCAGCTAGTGTCCTGGCCGACCTCAGGGACTCAAATTGTTCCACACAGACACTGCGTGGGACGCAAATGTGTCTGTGCCGGCCCTTAATGGACACGCCACCGAAGTTGTAGACCTCGTCGGTCTCTTTGGGTTGGGAAGACGAGATCGCCAATGGGGTTTCTGGCACCACATCCCCATAATCCAATCCCATGATTGTATCTATTTAACGTGACGTCCCCTAACGTTCTTTCTCAAGAGAAGCAAGAATCGGCTAAACGGTCAATTATTTGAACAATGAATCGTTATGCCATATAAAAATAAATATTACCATAAAAACGAAAACAATGAGCTAGATCACATCTGACGTGGCGTTAAGTATATTCAATCATGGGGACGCCTATAGTCATACCAGTGACGTAGGGTGAGATTATGAAGCTGGAGGTACTAACGTCATCACTCATATTTACAATCTGAACTCCAGGTCCAACAAGTTGCCAGTGACCTAAATAATATATCTGTATGCACGTTATACAAATGAAGAGAAGAAAAATAATTTTGCTCATCAACTGATGGTAGCCATTTTGTTGCGCATTTGTCCCGAAATTTATATTCTTAAAATAGAGGATACAACAAAGTATATATATATATATATATATATATTCGTTCTCCGTGGCATCATTGAGTAGTCACACTGCAAGGATTAAATGTTTGTTCTTGTATTGCCCAGACCTTATTATACAGACCTTGAGTCCAACTCAACTCAGTCTGAGGAATAGAAAAAGGAGAAATGACAAAAGTAATACTTAGATACGTCATTGCAAGGGACTA
This sequence comes from Caligus rogercresseyi, assembly GCA_013387185.1. Lineage (NCBI taxonomy): Eukaryota > Metazoa > Arthropoda > Copepoda > Siphonostomatoida > Caligidae > Caligus > Caligus rogercresseyi. The sequence goes on from CP045907.1 coordinate 7,770,722, forward strand.
CTTTTCATTGAAACAAATCAATGGCTGACGACTTCACTGGGCATTTATCCATTATCACCAAGTGAGGTAGCCATCTTAGGTCGCTATTCATCATCAAAGAACTCTTCAAGTCGAGTTTTTTATGATTCTTGTTGATTATTCAGTTATTATATAAGCGGTGAAGAGTGCTCAATCCTGATCCTGTACATATGATCAATGACGTCACTGATACACACATATGTTCATTCAATTTTGCATGAATACAAGGAAGTCTCTTAATTATTTGAGTAGTGGCCATTTCACAGGAACTTCCATTTTAATTTCTAGCCACCCAAACGTGTGGGCAGTGAGTAAGTAGTAGTAGCTGTAAGCAATTAAGAAGATGGGGGCTACCCCTTAGGTAAAGATAAGGCGGGGTCATCCAAGCAAAGTGTGGGAGGGTTTATTTTTGCACACAAAAAAGAAATGACTCCCTTTGTTAGGAAGATCTCAGAGATCTTTTAACCTGCCAGAGAAAAAGGACCTTGATGTCCCTCATGAACTTAAAGGATCCTTCTGCAAGAAAAGTAGCTTTGTAATTAGGCCATCAAACCGGTCACACCCCGTGAGTGATGAACTAATTGAGGATAAAAACAATATGACCATAGGATGTGTGCTCAATTTGAGTGGCAAGGCCTCTTCAAAAAAAATAAACACATTCCAATTTCTCACAAAAGCCTTTGCGAAGTACTTTATAATTTTAGGATAAAAATGACAGGCTGGAAGGAGATGCATTTTTTTGCATCCATCTATGTATTGATGGATGAGCTTTTCTGTTCAATGAATGCTCAGTCTTTAAACCATTTAACTTTATTATTGCCCCACTTTGGTGAGGAGTTCTCATTCATTTATCCCATTTTCTGTGAGAAGTTTCTCCTGCTGGTTCAATCCTTTATATATAAATATATATAAATAAATATATATATATTTATATATATATAAGTAGCATAACAAATAACGATAAGAATGGATTGACAAGGGATAAGAAAATGGTGATGTTTTTTGACACGTGATTGTTTGAAATAGCAGGAGAGGAATAAGAATAAAAACACTTGGTGTTATGCTTTATAGTATCATTTCACTCTGTGGCTGTTGAGGAGTGAAAATCCATTCAGGGAGAAGAATATCATCCTTGAAACAAAAACAGTCTCTTCTAGTGTGAATATCAATTTCAAATCCTGCGAATTACTTCCAAAATATCACTTACTAATATTAATTGAATAAAGCAACTTCTTATATCGCAAAAAAATTATATATTTTTTTCAAAATATATTTCGATCAATAATCATCGTTGTGAGCTTTTTTCCACTCCCTCAACTTAAACGTGTGGGATAAAACTTTGAATGCTCACATTGCAAGTGACGTTATTCATTCATCAAAATTTTTAAACAGACTTGCAAATAAGTATTTTATTAGTGTTTTCGGGAAGCCTTTTAGAATGAATTGTCCATTTTTACCCTTGAGGACCAAGATCTCCATTTTATCCACAAAGATTTTACGCAATGCTTTCACGGTCTCAACAATACATAGTACCTTTTGAAGCCTTCTTAAAGAGACGTAGGATACAAAGAACAATAATTGGCTGTGTTGCTCCTGTGAATAATATATTTCTTACTTCATCAGAAAAATGGTTCAAGTATAGACTTTTGACCGGTTCACTGGAGGTGTCAAACAAGTTTTAGAAAGACAATCGAAAGAACTGTTTCTTCTGTAAAATACATCCAGAAACAGCAGATCATCTCCTTTGGAATTGCCCTGCATTAACAGAGACTTACCAAGCCCTCAAAATCTCACTAGAAAAACTCTTCAAGATCAAAACTTCTGAGGAAGATTTTCTGCCGTTCACAAGGAATGCCAAATGTGACGCTGTCATAACAATGTCCAAAACATATTATAGAAATGCGAACAGGAACAAACGAAGTTCTTTCTTTTATCATTCCAATTGCTTCTTTATATTCAAATTTTTTATTATAGATATGCATTTTTTTTGAAATGCCTTTATTAATATGATTGTTTCTAAATTATTTGAATTTTTCTTATATTTGTTTCGTTTAAATATTTGTTATTTATGAACATTTATTCACTACGTGTCTGTACAAAACTTTTTTTGTATATCTTTGGCTTAATTTGTTGAAATATACGCTCACATGGCCAAGAAAGAACAAAATAATCATCCTTCTGAACATCAGACATAGAAAAAGAAAGAAAACTGTGGTACCAAATGAAAACAAAAAACAAAAAATAGGTTGTATTTCTCTCCAGAAAATCCATAAGTCTGTTTAGAAGTCTACTTAAGAATCTCAAGAGGGGCTTATCCGGTGCGTTTAGACCGTCTAGGACTCTCTCCAATTGCGGATCATCTTTTTGGATCCATACATATCCTCAATAACCCTTTGAGTGATTTTTTTCTACAGATACGCAACTTCCTCTCTATTTGGCAGCCACTCACTAGGGGATCCGAGGAAAAAATGTGTTTTCTACAAAAATACAATATTACTTATTTGTGGATATCATAAATCTCCTGGGTGAGCTTTTACAAAATCGAATAAATATGACGTTCGATGCTGCGCTTTAAAGAGCTGATTGGCTCAACTCTGAAATGCTTCAATCTATGGAAAGTTGAGTAAATAATTTACTGGATTCAGTGAGTTATTCACGAAGAAAGATTAAACCCCTCGTAGTCCAATTTGGAATTGAGATTGAAAATGAAGGAAGCCACGGATCTGACGGGACAATAAATTACATACATATTTGGTTCCTTGATATTTGAAACCTATTTTCCCCTTTTTACCACTAATATTTTACTTATTGTTTTTTTACCCCACGTTTATATACAATAGATTGTTTTGAGTATTTGTGAATAAATGGGGCGCCATTTTTGGCATAACAAAAATAAATAAAATAAGAATAACAAACGGGGTCCTTTTTCTCGAACGTGATTGGTTGAATTAAAGGACAGGGAATTTGCAAAACAGTTGGTATTATGAAATGAAATATCTATTCACTACCGCTTTGAGGTTTGAACACCTCTGCTCTGGGATAGAATTTCATCATCAAAAACACTTTTGTCTCTTCTCATGAATCTAAATCCATGTCATATATTTATAGTATGACTAAACTTTTCTGGTATCACCTATTCATCAAATAAAACAACTCCTAACACAAAGGAAATCATGATTGTTTATCTTGCGTCATCATATCTAACAAACATAAAAGAATCTATCTCTATAAGAAAATTGTGTTGTCAACCCCCTGTTATTATATGAATTTAGGGAGAAAAATGAAACTTTATTAATGTCAAATTTGTAAGGATCAACGTTCGAATGGTTTACTTTGTCCGTGCTATTTTTCATTTTGAATGTGCTTATTCTAAACGACTATCCAAAATGTGTTTTTAAGGCGCATAATAAGGATATTAATTACACTGGCCAAATAATTTATTTTATTTTTGACTTCATATATAAAAGCTTTAAAGATTGAAAAAAAAATCTATGGAGAAGGAATTAATTAATTTTTTCATAATTAAACAGATTTTATAAAAATGTTCTAAATAATGCATTGTCGAAAAAAGATATATATATATATATGTGTGTGTGTTTGTGTATATATATATAGTATTTCATTTATTTATAAACGTAAGACTCATGTAAATATCTAAATATATATTCAAAAAACTGTTCCTAGATAAATCATTTATTGCGATATACCAAAATCTTCCAAGCATCTGGTCTATGAGGCTTCTGCATATTTTATGTCAGTCATTATGATGTTTCACAGAGCATTCAATAGCATCCTCATCATAATCACACTACCTAGTCATTATTATTATTATTTCGTAACAATGGAAGAAGAGCATTTCAAAATCATAGAAATGATTCAAGTAAGTGTCCTATGAAGGTAGGTAAATGTGAAATTGTAAATGTACATTAAAAACCCTCCATGATGAAGCCATATATCATCTTATTTGAACAAAACAAAAAACAAAGCCTGAAGGCTTTTATGGACTTTAGTTTTGATATACTTGAAAGGTATAAACATTAGAATGTGCATTTTACAGCTTTAGATATTAAATAAAAAGTGACGACCTTTATTAGAAAAGACTTTCCAAAAAAAATGAACAGACTTTACGTTCATAATTCATTTGTTCAAATTAAAATTGAAGGCTAGTATGTGTTAGTATTAATAATTTCAAAGATGTTGAAATATACTGTATAAATCAACTTTACACGACTTGGAAAGTTGTTATATAGTGCCCATCCACTAAGGAACTTTAGTTAAATGCTTTGAAACTCTTGTAGTTCATATTTATGTTGAATATATATTAATGTGACGTAAATATTTATGTGTATTTTCACACCGGCCACCATAAACTGGACACCTCACTGAGAAGAAACCAATTTGAAGCTCTGTCACGATAATTATACTATGAAATATTTTCTTCATATTATATTAATGAAAAGAAGGGAAATTCTTTGGTATATACAGTTGATGAAAAGATCCTTATGAACTCCTGCCCTGTCAAGGCAGGCCTTAATATCTAAGCTTTTGGGGGAGACATCAGTCCCCTTCTATGTATATGCCAAGACAATCTTATTGAAGTGTACAAAAATACTAAACTCAATAACAATGAACAAAAGAAACACAATAAGAGGACGTTGATTCATCAACTTAACAAAATATATATATATATATATTTCAAATCTAATAGTTCCAAGTCATGTCAGACTATCTTCCTTAAAAAAACACTTAAATATTTATTTCATTACCATTGAGTAACTGTTATTTTTGCAATTTTTTCCCTTATCTATTCCATAGAGCTGGACGCTTGACTTTGACTGTTCAAGGGATAATAAGTATTCCCTCCTTTTCTTTTTTTTTTCATCAGCTGCCCACTCGGACATTTCTCTTCCATCCTCTATTCAGTCGGTTGTGCATCCAGTTACTAGTTACGTTGTTTTTTACTGTCAATGTTTACTTTATATGACTGAATAATTACTCTTTGTTACTCATTAATCCTCTTCAAAGGGTATTTCTGAAGAGGAACAAGGAACAGAGAATAAATGCCGAATCCCTACAATTAATATTTAATTTTATTTCAAATTTAATTCACAGAATTCACGGAGTATTTTTATTGTTATTAAGGTTGCTCATAGGTGATTATTCTATTGATTAAATCCAGGTAAGAATTAAATATGAAATGAAGGGGATGGAATCCCCGTTTTCGTTCATTCCTCAAATGACTCGGCCGATCCTTGATAAAGAGGAACAAGATCCTTTAGAAGTCACCCAGTCCCCTTTGGAGGGGTATCAATGATTGTTGTAGAGGTTCTGAACCCATTCTGAAGAGGAGTCATCCAATGAGGGAGCAAAGTGTCACCAGAGATATTTAAGTACCTATAGGGCTGATTCTCTTCAACAACAAGGATAAATAGATCAACTGTCGGTGAAGTCAATCAATAACACATTCATCATTACTATCCCATAATTGAAAGGTTTAGTTTATCTGTTTTTGGGGGAATACATAGAGATAATATACAGATATAGAGAGCTACTTCCCTTCAATAGCAGAGAAACATCGTTCAGCTGTATTCTGTGCCCAATATAAAGAAAGTAATTTGTGCTACGTCCTTGTAAGTTGATCATAGAGATAATATTTGTTGTTATTGGTCAATATGACTATCTCTCTGACGAATCCAAAAAGCCCTTTATGTCTTTTATCTCCATGGGGAAATCATGTATTATTTCTGAATAAGTTTGTTATATATTTATATCTCTATGGGTGTCTCTTAATAATAAAATCAATATGGACCTAAGAGAAAACGACTGAAAATCTCCGTCTCTGACGTCACATTTTATAGATTCATACAAAGGGATTGGACCCCTATCTATATCCTAATTTTTAGTGCCATATATTTCAGTCTTTATTCTTCTTCTTAATAGTAGTTCTATGTTTCCATGCCCCAAGCCAATTTCGCAAGTATAGACAACTTTCTTGCAGAATAAAGTTAACTACCGCGTAATATTTTTACGGATTTCTTATTCCTTTTTTCCTCTTTTTGGCATTCATGGTCAGAGCAGATGCATGTTTTGAAAGGGCTTCTTCTTCTGGATGCCTCAGGGAGTTCCTCTATTTTCTTTTCCTTCTACTTCAAAGAAATGTCATTATATCATTATGAATGATACAAGAAACATGGATACCATTGTGTATATATGGGAGTATGTACATTAGAGGGGGGGGGGGGGGGGGCAATTAATGACATGGTAGTCTCTTCTTCCCAAGCATTGTCCAATTTTTGCCTTAAATCCATGCGAAACAAAGAAGGCCTTGAGACCCTTTATTCGTCTTCAAAAAGTTCTCATACTTTTTCAATGTGCCGCCATTCATTGTCAACTTGACCTGATCTAGAGCATACAGCATAACTCGCCCTTGGAAAAAGTGGGTCGACCGACGAACACAGATATAAAAACTAATTCACTATTTATATACATATTTTTCCTATATAATAATAATAGCTTAAAATGCAATTTGACACATTATCTTTTGCATTTAGTTTCAAACTCTTTGATGCATATTTTTAAAAAGTAATTAATAATATCGCTTAAATATTGAACAACAATATTTGAAAACCTTGCATGCACTTATTACAGACAAATATTTCGAGCAATTATTTGAAACATGAGGTTCTGACAGTGATAATTGTGTTTATTGGGGTTAAACTTGGGTTCCCATTGTCAATTATAGTTTATTGGGATGAATATTCGACGTCAATGTGTATTACACGATTAATAATTGCGTGTGGTAATGACCCTTGGAGACTTAAGATACACACTCCTGAAGATTTTAGAGTCAACGGATCATACAGATCTGTTTTCTCTGTTCTTTGTATATGGATAATAATGATTAATGTCTTTGTCAAGAGCTTATAACATTTATGCCATGTTTGGGCACCAAATTGACCGCCAGTGGGCCTTATTACGTGTAATTCCTAGTCATATGTTTTTACTGGTAAATGGAAAATATTCCTAAGAGGAAAGTTGTGCACTTCACTATATAACATTCATATTAAAGAAGATAAAATGTATTTTTCTTATTGGCCTCTATCCACGTCTTCTATGAATCCTTTAATTCAAGTATGATATATTATCTATTAATATTTATAAAATAAACAAATATCTCGATCTTTTCCCCAAAAAATATTGAATTTTTTAAATCTTTTATGAACATAAATAGATTTAAAATCAAATCATAAAATGAGCAAAAAAATCTGATTTAATGTCAATTTTTATGACGTTATTTAATTTATTATACTTTTATTCGGTAATATAAAAATCGATAACCCAAAACAAAAAGGAACTGCAAAATGATGTCTATTCTTGAGTTTTCGAGAACAACTTTAAACAACTCTTATTTATAGTCGAAAACACATCGATAAATGGGATAAATGTTCTATAACTATAAAACCTTGAAAATACCAAAAAATATATCTCAATAATAGGTATTTAATACCAAGCTGGTTTTTACCTATTGTTTTAATAATAAGCCAATATTAAACAACGCTTTCTGTTTGAGATAAAAGAAAGAAAAATATGTAACATCTTTTTTTGAAGGATTTATAAAAAAGTGTTTGATTTCAAAAAATAATTGGTTCTTAAGAAGCAATTAATATGTACATAATATACTTATGTCAATATATGGATGAGTTGGTAAAAAACTATCCAATACTCTTCATTTGGATGTTAAGCGATACAAAATAAGAATGAAATCTATATTGTCAAGGAATAAATCTTTGTAATATTTAAATTCAAATCACTGTTATAAATTGTGTGCGAAAAAGCCATCCACCTATATATTAATAACTCTATGCACTATAGGCCGAATAAAAAAGTGAAGCCAGTGCTGATGAATAAAAAAATAGAAGAAGCGAATTATATATTATCCCTGAGCAGTAAAAGACCAAATAAGGAATAGAAAAAGAGACAGATGACGAAAGATATAACCAGTGACGTCATTTTAAAGGGACCTCTTTGTATCACCATGAAGGACAACCTTATATGTAGTCCTTTGAGCAATAAGATACATATAAGGAATAGAAAAAAAAAAGATGACGAAAGATATAACCAGTGACGTCATTTTAAGGGACCCCTATGTATCACCATGTGGGCCAACCTTATATGTATATATAGTTTTATATTATACTCAAAGTTATAATCATCGAAGAATATATAATGAACAAACGATTTTATTTGTTGGAGAAATGCTTTGAATATATATGTTTTATTTTATTCAAGAGTCCATAACATAATATACAAACACAAATAAGTAAATGTATATAAAATTATGTTAATGCGTAAAAAACATAATTAAACATTTTAGTTAAAAATTTTAACATCACATATGAACAAAAACTAAAACACAATTATAATAAAACAACTAGCAATAATTAAAACATATAAAATATTCTATTTAAAAGCTTTAAATATGTTATTAAGACAGCTGAATAGTTCAACTTAAGATCTAATGATCATTCCCAATTTTCTATGCAATATAAATCGTTTTTTCTGGTCTTTATTTCAGCTACATTATATTTTCTACATACCATCATCCTATAGAATATATTAGAAAACGCATATAAAATCGTTAATAAAATAAGGTTATAAATTAGACCAAAACAGTTGAAAACCCATTCGACGTATAAAAATGCAATGGGTAGAATATGATGAAGATAATTAAAGTCAAAAATCATTCCAAAAATTCATCTTGCAGTGATGGCTTATGGTGAGAAGTCGTAGAATTGTTAAAGCACTTTTTTCATATTTATAAACAAAATATTTCCAAACATTGTTTTAAGAAATCCCTTTCCATATGCATAGATTTATCAAGATATAAGTGCAGGCTAAAGCAACTCAACAGTTCAATTTGACTGCAAAATCTAAGAATCCAATCAAGTGACTCTGGCCATAACATGGCGTCCAGAAATTAATTTGCGTGCATCTTTACAATGGTCTTGTAGTAAGGATGAAAAAAAACAAACCCTGCAAAAAAGGACTCATGTAGGACTCATCATCCAACCTTGGGCATGACCTCATTTCAAAGTTTCACTTTTTGATCTGCAAAAAAGGTCACGTTCAATGGGGGGCTATTCTTCTGCTTCTTAGCTCTGGTAACATACAGAGATGAATGTTCTTGACATCATCCATGAGGAGTTGGAACTGAGGGGGGGGGGGGGCATAGATACCACACACACAAATATATATATATATATATATATATATAATATATATGAAGCTCACCCTATTGATTTAATTATCCTTCATTTCACTAATTAACATGATTTCTAATCAAGAGAAGGACATTGCCTGAGGTCATTCAGCAATTTATTTTTGTTATGTTATATAACTATAGATGGTTATATGTACAAATACAGAGTGCTTCACTAACATACAGACTCCTTCTTTGATAGGCCCTGTACGTGCAATTATTAAAATTTACCTCCTTTTTCTTGTGGTAGCTAATATTAGTAGCTGCGAAATCTATCAAAATAAAACATGCCGATAGTCTTCGCCTTGTAGTAGCAAATGGCTTCAAAATAGGAAAAGTGTGACCAAATTTAAGCTTATTTCGCAGTGGAAAATATGAAGATGAAATCTTCAATCTTCAAGAAGGCACTGTGAGTAGGGCAAATGTAATCAGGCCCATCAAAGTATTCAAGGAAGATTGCAAATAAGTTTCAGATTGTGAAAACAGACTGTGAGGAAAAGGATCAGAGATAACTGTGACCGAATCCAATTCGGTCTATGAGACAGATGGCTTCAAGAATTGTGGCCAACCTTTCTGCTCAGGTCTGAGATCAATGACTTTGGGATCTAGTATCTAGAAGGGTGTGTAGGAAGTCTTGGCCCATAAATTCTAAGGAAAAAAACTACATCAGGCCTGGGCCTCCTTATCCAAGGAGGAGATATCTGCATGTGAGGAGGTTCGAAGATGTAGTGAGGGCCAGGGGTGGATAGTGGAAAATTAATAAGTTGATTATAAAGTCATATATTAAACAATATTAAACAAATATAAAGATTAATCTTGATTTAAATGGAATCAAATAGGGAATTGTGCTGTATAAACAAATAGAGTCTAATTAGTTTTAGTCCCCACTCAAGAGAATACAAAAAGTTGCCATAATAGGAAATGTGGGCCTTTATAAACAGATGATGTATAATACTTTTTTATTTGGGTAAAATTTGGCTGGTCGCTATTGACAGTAATTGCTAAAGATAGGGTGGCTAACACAGATTTGACTGAATATGTATATATTGTGAAACATAAAGGCAAAATATATTTTTTTATGATCAGGACTAGTTCAATTCTTTGAATATGAATGGCATCATAAGAAGTTGTTATACATACAACGGGTCCCGGCGAGAAAAGGTGTCTCGGTTGTTATATGATATATATATATATATATATATATATTATATATATATATATATAATATATATATATATATATAATATAACACATAGGGTGAATACAAAACAATACATTTCCTAATGAAGAACTAACAATACTCCTAGAAGATGAATGCAAACAAAAAAAGTATTTTATTTGTAACCTACTCTCTACATATAATAAAAGCACAAATTAATATCTTTCAAAAAGCTGATCTAAATATAATATTACGAAGAATAAAGAAAACACGGCAAAGTTTGTCATTATAAATTATAAACAGATAATAATTAAGAGATATAAGTATTACTGATAAATAGTTGTTATGTATATAATTTTGACTCAAAGATTTAAAAAAAAAATTCTTAAGAAAAATAACTAATAAATTTTTGAATGAATGTGACAAAAGAGTTATTTTCATTCTTACTAAACTCCCAAATGTGATAAATTGCACATATTAATATCTTGGTTATAAAAGCAAAAAAAATGGTTAAAGTATTGAAAATATACCCGGAAAGAATTGTGGTAAAAAAAATTCAGTACTTATGTTATAATGCATAAATCCAAAAATCATTACCGATAGACATTTGTCCAACTAAATGTTGGCGTGGATGAGAACGGGCTGGGGAACAAATCAAGGTAATTATTCGTTTGGAGCAACCACAAAGGAGTCGTTATTTTTACCGCATAACAAGGCGATTTTGAGTGTAATTATGATATTAAATCATGATCGGGAAGAAAATAACAATAAACAGTCCCATACACGAAGAAAAGTTAAGATCAATCATGATAGGAGCAGCAGCGCGATACTCGGCACTCAGAATCAAAATCCCTCTTGGCATTGTTCCTCCTGGATTTGGGCGGCGAAATCATCAAATTATACCATCAACTTCAGCACAATATCTAAGCCTGATTAAATCAATTGCTAGAAGATATAAACGTTTATTTCAAGAACGGTCTTATTGTGATTGTTTTTAGCTTTTTCGTCTTTTCGTCCCTTTATACAAGGCTATTTTATTTCAGCAGTAATTATGATTTATGTTATATGTTGTTTTACGCAACTGCCTAGCTTTATGTTTTATTTATTTATTATCGTATTATCTTATGTGTATTTTATCTACACTGTTTGTGATGATGATAAATAAAAAATCTTAACCGGAAAAAAATATTACCGATATGAAGGAAACAACTGTTTTTTTTAATGAAAGGATCATTTATTCATACATTTTAATGGAAACCTACTCGATCATATGTCACCCATTTGCTATCTGCCTGTATTTACCAATCCATAATATACTTTCTATGTTATTTTCAAGAATAAGTTGTTTTTATAATGACCATGAAAAGACGAGCCTATTTGACTTTAATCCAAAAAGACACAGGTAAATAACACACAATATATTATATGCCAAAAATATATTTTATTATTAAGAGTCTGACCCGTCTCATCATATGAAAAGACTATATTTAAATACATATATAGGAGGGATGACCTCTGGAGCTTCCATGACGTCATTGTTAAAGGAGGAACTCCCAGTGACATCATCATAGGAAGGTCGTATCCTCATAGGTTTTATTCCAGAAAATTTATATATTATCGCCTCATTGTACTATCATCTGTGTTGGGGTTTTATTTACATACAAATCATGTTCTTTATTGAAGGTTTTTCACCGTTGTTTTAATTAAAGATTAATGTATCAGGATTACTGCTCCAAACGATATTAAAATACACATTTATTTTCTTTTTATGATTTTGGTACATTCAAACATATGCAAACTGTATGTCACTTTGAGTACGAGTCCACATACTAGCTACATATGTTCCTGCAGCCAAATGTATTTAAACCACGTCAAGTTTCAACGTTGCCTTAATACATCATATTCTTTACTGAAGTTTTTTGTACCGCTGTTTTAATTAAATATTAATATCTCTAAATATTATACCAAAAATATACACTTCTCTAAATTTTTCTGTTTTTGGTAATATAACGTGTACGAGTCCAATTACTCGCTACATAATGTACCTGTGCCAGTGAGACAAAGAAACTTAAACCATGTACGGTTTTGGCGTTGCCTTAATATATCTTTGTATATTTTAACAAAATATACATTCTATCAAATCACTATTATAAATCCTAAGATCTCTTTGAAGTTTTTGGCATTTACCCTAAAGATCCCATCGATTGACGCCTGTTTTTAAAGTTTCAACCCTTTCAAAAACAATGAAATATATATTATAAAAGTAATTATTTCAAAAGCTATATGAGTTCATTAGTTTTCCTTATTTTTATGTTTGTTTGTTTAACTCCTAGATTGGACCCACCTCACCGGAACTTAATCCGGTATCAGCCGGTAGTGAACCTATCTAGGAGCTACGATCTTTATTATAATAAATATGTTTAAAAACACTTAAACATTTATATACTTTAAAAATATATTCCTCCAAGGATAACTTCCTATCTTTAATCTCTCGCTTGAGAGTCATCATTCTTCCATTGTTACTGGGCAGTCGAAGATGAGGTGATGTGGAGTTTCGTCATCCTCGTTACATAGTCTACAAGTTGGGCGTATGGCCTTTCCCAACTTGAAAAGATGCCTGTTGAGTCCGATGTGCCCGCTAATCATCCAACAATGACAGAAATTTGAGTTCTTTTGAACTTGAAGATTCTATTCCCCATATACGGATCTGGAATGAACAGTTTCGACTGCTGACAAGAGCTCATCTCCCGCCACTTGGTTCTCCATCTTCTCAAAGACGCTTGTCGAAGGGCATTCTTGGATTGACAAGCGATACCGGTACGTGTATCCATCCAATGTTATAGAACAGACTGAGCTATTTAAGGCATTTTTACAGCCGATAATTTCTTCTGACAAAAGATCACCCTGCTTCATCTCGAGACTGTAGATGGCTGAAAGGCAGTCAGAAAGGATTAATACCTTCTTCCCTCCTAATTTATCTCCATGAAGATGATTAGAAAGGTTCTTAATTGCCTCCACTTCAGCTTGGAAAACCGTGTTTGTTTCATCGAGCTTCAAGGTTCCTTTGGTCGAGCACACCTGTCTGATTATTGATTCTTGAACCGTCGGTATAGCCAACCAGATCAAATTCCTTGATGCACCATATTTTTTGCACTGCATATCTCACAGTGCCAGACCAAAAAGGTACGCGAGGAGGGGGAGTTGGGACATCATTTCGACTTATATATCTAACTAGATATTGTAGGTGACCTCTACGCAAATGGTCGAACCATTTGAGTGGGATTTTCCTTCCTTGTCCGAAGTCTCATCATGCATGCACGTTCCATAACATAAAGATGAAGTGGCATAAGCCCGCAGAGTATCTCCATTGTAGCCGTGGGAGTGGACCTCAACGCCCCAGGGATACTCATGAGGCCAAGTCTCTGCAACTTGTTGAATTCATCTTTTATAAATCTGCTTCCTTGAAGCTTTGGTGCAAATACAATAGCACCGTAACTTACAATAGATTTGACGTAGGCTTCGTATATCCATTTGGACTTCTGAGGACTAAGACCCCAGTCTGATTCGACAAAAGCTCTCAATGCAAATAAACTCCTCTTGGCCTTGGAGATGGTGTGTTCTATATGTTTTCTCCACTTCAGTTCATCATCTAGTATTAGTCCAAGATATTTAAAGGTTTTAACTCTTTCAATCTTGGTCCCGGACAGATATAGACAAATATTTTTGCCTTTTCTTCTTTGGAGAAAAGCATGAACTTAGTTTTATGTATACTGAAGATGGTTTCTCTCTTATTAGCCCAATTCGTAAGTTTGTTCAGTGCATCTTGCATCAAACAGAAAAGGGTGCGACGATCAGTGCCCCGGACACACAATGCCAGGTCATCTGCGTAGGCGACCTTATGAATTGGTCTTTCGAGCTCTTCCATAGCTTCTTGAAAAGCTAAGTTCCACGCAATAGTTGACAATATTCCTCCTTGTGGACAACCTAACGGTGTTATTGACGCAAGCTCCCCACCTAGCTCCGCAAAAACAGTTCTACTTTTCAGTAAATTGTCGTACCACGTTATCGTCTTCTCGTCCACCCCATATTTGTGCATGCTCTCGATGATATGACAAAATCCCACTCTATCAAAAGCACCCTCGATATCCAAAAAGACAACGAGGGCTTCTTCGTTCCGATGATAACTATTTTCACAAGTATCCACAATCCTACTTATGGCTGTGTCTGTGGATTGTCCCTTTGAAAAGGCAAATTGGTAAGGGAGGACCAAATTACACCTTGGATGGATTTTCCACTGTAACATACGTTCCAGGATTTTTATTGCCACATTTGTTAGAGTAATTGGTCGGAAAGCTCGAGGTTCGGAGTAATCCTTTTTCCCCGGCTTGGGAATAAATAATACTTTAGACGTTCTCTAGCACTTTGGAGTATATCCGGTGCAATACACATTTTGTCAAACTTTATATGCTTGCGGTGGGATTTGGTCTGAACCAGGTTTTTATTTGATTTAAGGCTATTAATTGCACTTATCACAATTTTTTGGTCAAAGAATTGTATGTGGGGATCGTTATGACTGTGCGTCGTTTCTGGGCAATTATTTAAGTGGCTTTTGAGTCAGGGAAATACTCCTCTAGAAGAAGCTTCAGGCTATCCTTTTCGTTCATACGATCACTCAAAATACCCACACGGACATTTGTGTGATTTGATCTTGCCTTCATTAGTCTAGAGATATCCTTTGGTCCTTCGAGCGTTGTTACTCAAGCTTTAAATGCCTCCCTTTTAGCCTTAATTATCATGGTTTTATACTTTTGCTTTTCACTCTTATATAAAGTCATATGATTTTTACGTTGAAGGAATTTTACTTTACGACGTTGCTCTCTTAGCTCATCCCTCCACAAGGGACAAGCCTTCCGAATATTACCGGACACTGCTTTACATGAGCTCTTTAAAGAAAAATATCCGCTGTAAGCTTCTAAATCAATATCAAATGATTCAGAAAAGCCTTTATCATATTGGAATGTTGTATTTTCAAGTAAGGACGTAAATTTGTTCCAATCAGCACTCTTCAGATTCAATCCATTAGAAAATGTTCTGTTAGCATTGATCTCAAAGATACAAAACTGATGATCCGACCCAGAGTACTGTTGATCCGTTTTCTACTTTGAAACGAGGTGAAAGCTCCAACGATTTGTTATTGTGAGGTCAATGATAGATTGGCCCATCCCCATGTAGGCGCAGAGCCTTATTTTGGAGACTTAAATTATAAAGAGCCATAAATTCTTCTAGTCTTTCCCCACGATAATTCGTTAGCGAGTCCAACCACAACACAATCCTGGCATTAAAATATCTGGATATCAGAAGAGGTTTATGCTGTTTATCACAGTAGTCGACTAAGGGTTTAATCATACCACTAACATCATCCCTTGTAATATCGGCATAATAACTTGCAACGATGAGACTCTTATTGCTAGAAGTTTTTATTGTGCAAATAACCAGATCTTCTGTGCAGAACTTAAAAATCTGTGAGATAATCAAATCCGGGATGCTAATATTGCTGCTCTAGGTTTCGGTTTGTCATGAACGAAGAGAGAAAACCCCTCGAACCGTGCAACCGTTGCACCACCCGGAGCTAAATTAGGCTCTGTTATAAATACTAGGTTGCTATCAGTTTCCAACAAACGCATACTAAGCTCCGTTGCACAGGTGATTCGTTTACCCATATTTATTTGTGTGCATCGCACAGTGCCGTAGTGGGAAGCAGTTTTTGAAGGAGACATTTATATTGTAAAAGAGTTTGGGTTGATCCATTAAGGAGTATAATATACAATGAAAGTTTTAATTATTATTACTTTTGGGTCTGAGTCAAAGATTCAGGTTCTTTTGAGGTGCAGTCACGTGTACGTTTTTTTGCACTGTGACTCCGGGCTATTAAAAGCCCTTTTTATTTTATTTTGCTCAGTATCAGAGTTGGTCTGCTTCATTGGGATTGATGAATTCCTGTGCATCACTTTGATCCACTCATCTCTCATCCCAGAGATTTTCCCAACTCCATGTTTAGACACATATTATTACCTGGTGTTCCATCAGAGGCCTCTGACTCATTTGTTGAGGTCATCTCGAGGGTTTGGGGGGCGCTATTGATTTTTCTTCGTTGCTTAGAGAAATCGTTACGTCTTCGTTTGTTCTCCTTCCTCGTCCTCGCCTTCTTCCTCCTCCTCATGCTGGGCAGCCTCTTCGGTAGCTCTTCTTCCTCCGCTCCAGAGATCCTTATCGGAAGCCCAAGTCTAGCCTGAAGTTTTTATTAAACTCTGCATAAGTTACTTTTTTATATATTTAAGTTGTTGATATTGTTTAGGTGATAATACATTGTGGCATTAAATCATAAATATTTTACTATTGGTATAAGTTTATTCAATGAGATTTAGACCATAATATATGATATTATATATTGTATAATATTGATATATTAAATGTAATACATTCCCTTCGTTTTTAATCATTATCCTCGATTTGAATATACCCAATTTGACATATAAATAAATCGTTAAATATACATTTAAAAAATATATCTAGTCATCATGTGATTTCTAAATAATAATTGAATTTATATTTAAAAAATATTTTTTTTTCAACAAATATTTTTTTGTTAGTTATTTTTCATGTTTTGAGCTGGCCGCAAATATCTATCTGGGTTTTTTGCCAAAAATAACATTAACACATGCTTTTGTCTTTAAATACAATCCACTGATAAGCTTTAGTATGCACCACTTTTTTATAAGCAATAGTTTTATCTACAATTGAAGTTGCACGTTAATACATTTCGGTCCATTCCATTCATTTGGATGTTATCATTTTCCTTATTTATATATCTCATTTGATGTATTTCGTTTATCTTTTTCTATTTATTCAAATCATATTTTCCATTTATAAAGAGGTGTTTTGTAATATGAATAAAAAAACACACGTCCTGAATCGAATCATACGGAAAGAATGGACAAATGCTAAACAAATTTATTTTTAATCAACGGAAAATTACAGGCTTTGGTCTACGACTTGAAAAATTAGGTATCATACCAATGAATACGACACATACACATATATATATATATATATATATATATGTGTGTGTGTGTGTGGGTATATGTATTATAACTTTACGGCCATACATCTAACAGAAAACTACATGTATAGCTCAACAAAAGATATGATCGTCAAAGAGAAAACTATCATATTTTAAGAGTCTTTAATTATGATGCAATGAACTCACGCCTTGGGACCCATTACAAGTTTTCAATTTTTAACCAATGATATTGTACGGATAAAAAAGAACTGTATTTTTAATAGTTCTTCCCCTTGAGATCTTTATAATTAGAACTTATCAACACATACTTTAAGCCCCTACCTTATAAAATGCCATATTACATTATATATGAGAACACAGAACAAAGCTTCCTTTGTGGCTCTAAAATTTTTTTATACAATTAAATTATGTGACTTACTTGTTATTGAATTGAAAAACACAATTAACCTTATAAACATGTCATCCTTGAAATATTATTATATTAAAGCTTTTGTAATACATGTACACTCACACTTGAAACAAGGCATTTCAATATATATTAAAGAAAATAGTTATATGTACGAGGATTATTTTACACAGAAAACCATAATATGAGGGAATGAAATCTGTTGTTGTAAAATAAGTCAAAATATACGCGTTATGATTTAAATAAATTCAGTTCGTATAAATCTGATAACTCTAGCAACGAGCTATAAAGCTGTAGAATGACACATTCCAAGTTTCCTGTGAAGGATTTAATGGCATGAAAAAATGGTTTTTATAATTTAATAATCTAATAAAGTTTATATTTTATAAAATAACTTTTCATTTGTGGTAATTTTTGGGTGATTATAGATTTGTCGAAATATACATATAATTATGTAAATTCTTTTTCATCTAAAAGAATAGGTATCTCAAATCGGAGATATGATGTCAATTTATTTAAAGTAATAATTTTAATTAAATGTTAAAGTTCCACATATAAATATCGATTCATATTTCCTCTAATGATTGAGTCCCTCATTATACATTGAATAGATTTGATCAAAGGCTTATGTCGTAATGTAACAATAAGTCAAATTGACTTATTTTGTAGTCTTTATATTCATAAAATATATTTAAAAACTCCACTCTGGGCCTTTTATTTCAGAAAAAGGTTAAAAGTAATACATAAACAAAAATAAATGGAATGATCAAGGTATTAAGTTATGCATAAACATTTTTACATTGGATTTGATACTTGAAAATACGCAAAAAAAGGTATAATTAATTATTATTTCTTTAACTTAACTGTTCTGGGGTAAACGTCATTGAGATATTGAGTGACGAATTAACATTTGGTAGTGCTAAATATTATGTAGTATAGTATTTGTTAAATCTTCATTTTTGGGGAAAGATAGGAGCAGAAGGAAAAGAAAGACTGAGACTTCATATATCTATATATATTATATATATATATATATATATATATATATATATATATCAGGAAACAACCGGGCAGTAATTTTTCAAGCCGGGTCGGGCCAAGTCGGACAAAAACCGGGCCGGGCCTAAATATATAGAGTGATACATGTACATACAATAACACAGATGATTTAAGGTTATGCAAAATGTTATACTGATAGGGTTTTTATAAATTCAATAGTCCATTGAAATTTTTCAATTATTATTTTTTCTAAAGTATAACTTTAGATACCTCAATACAATATTAGTTACACAACAAGAATTATACGAGACATTTTTATTCAAAATCTATGGCTTTATTTTCATTTTTATCTCTTTGTACATAAGAAATTTAAATATTGTTATAGCCATATATATTTCAAACAAAAAAAATCCTATAATAATCTATTATAATTTCTTAAAATCAATATAGACAATATTTTGCAATAACAAACTTATAAGATATAGCTGATCTTACAAATGTATATATATATATATTTTTTGAAAAGGAGTATAAATAGTATTTTATACGCCAATATGATCTGGATATTTGGAGGCTGGAGTTCAAGCATAAAAGCTAAAGGTCTCCAGGGAGGTAGTAAACAATAAAATCAATCAAGTTCACGCCCTTCCCTATCTGATTGGCTTATAATTTCACAGCTGCTAATAGGTCCAAGGATAGAAATCCTCACTTTAAATATGATTATTCAAAATATTTTAGACTTATTGACCATCTATTATATCGACAAGAAATCACATTTCTTCCAAAGAAAAAATTCCTACTCAAACCATTATTTATCATCCCGAAACCACTTAAAACATTGGATGTAATTAAAGTATTATTATAATATTATGATTGTTGTATTTCTTAAGCACAACCCATAACAAAGTCCCACCAAATCCATCATTCCCCCAAAGCCTTGAGATAGAGATGACTTCGTTTCCATGTATTTATTATGTATATTATGTCTTCGTTTCACGCCCTAGAAAGAAAAGAAAAAATACACACCACACACAGAATATGATGGCTAAAAATCACCTGACTTAACCTTGAGGTATAAAAAAGTGATACTCCTCTTCTGATAAATAACATTTATTAATACATTGTGTTATATATGTACGACATAACAAAAGATGCATGATGGAGAAAAAAAAAGGCTTTGAACGCATTGGAGAGAAGTTATGAAGAAGGTAGAAGAGGTGTGATAATGCATCGAACTACAGAAAATATAAATTTGCTCACATTTTCAGCTGTTGCTTGATGACGTAAAGTATTTCCAAAATGGCTGTCCTTTAAACAATGATGAATAGAAAAAATCCTTTAATAAATGTCTCCGTTTAATCAATCTATGTTTATGCTTGATAAATACTAAGGATGCGACTCTGGGACCTATTCCTATTATCTGATGACTTACAATAAAAGCCGAGTGGGTAGTAATAAAAAATAGTGGTATTGTGCAATAAAGTATTACTTCACTCGTAGCTATTGAGGACGTGAACATTAATCGAGAGTGAAGGAATGAATCCTGACTTATACTTATTGTATTTCTCATGGGCCTAATTCCATGACGTCATTGGCGAATCAATTAAACGGACTCCTCAATATAGCCTATTAGATTGAATGGAATAAAGGAAGGATCATACAACTGGGAAACATGAATTCTATTTTTACTCATAACTGATGATAAATGGAGCGTCACTCTGATTATCGGACATAGAAAAATAAAGGAAATTGAGTTACCAACTAGAAAAAACTAGTTCAAGGTATCATTTCTCTCTCTCTCTCTACAATTCTACCTTTGGATATGAATTCCTTTAGTCTTATATATAAAATCTCCTTCTTGGACGCAGGGCCATAAAGGGCTAATTTTTGTATTCCTCGCGCATTGATGATTCATGTTAATTACGAATACTTCAAAAGAACACCCCAACAGTACTTATTACTTTTATGAAATAAAGCACTCCTCATTTCGCAGTTAGGAAAATAAACGCACTTTTCTTATGGTGTTTTCTTGTTCATAATGATTAAAAAGATAATTACTTATAGGAATACCAAAAGAAAAAAGATGTGCCATTTGAAAAAATGATGTTACCTGTCTCTTGTTCAATTAATTGAGGGAAAATGTACTTTAAATAATGTGATTTGCACTTTTTAGTCTTGTTGAAAGTAGTTCTTATAGGTTATTCCATTGTGAACTCAATATTGCATATTCTAGCCCAGGTATGGGACGTTTAATGATGATAATATTAAAAAATCATTATCTTAACATACTAAATTTTATTCCTATGCGTATATATTTTGTTCAATGCAATTTATTCACATATCCTGAGTTTTCATGAAAAATTACTGACAACTGATTCCAATTGAATTCGCAGGTGATACTGTATTTGTCGGTGTATGGTCGGAATCATTCCATACTTCATAACACGGGATCGTGAGTCTCCTTCAATAACATTGCTCTATTTTCAGTCGGTACGCTCCTCTTTTAAAGTTTTTCGGACTACCTACATTCATCATAATCCTTTATACTAAAAAAACTTTGAATTAATAATTTGACATAAGTATGTTCTACATTCTCAATTTTCAGTCGGTACACTAACCGTAAGAGTTGTTCGGGCATTAATTACATGAATATCAATCCGAAAAAACTTAAAATAAACAATTCGATAAAATTTATTTTCTTTACAATTTGTAAAAACACATATTTCTTTCTTATTTGACATTCAACTATCTTTATTTCTAGGAACAATGCTAAAATAAACAACTCATTTAAACAATAGAAGGATAGTTAATTTTTGCCGGCTCCCTGATGCACCATATATATGCATTTAGATTACTGTTGTATAAAGCAATTTTAGTTAAGTTGAGTCCACCCAGCCTTGTTTTCACACATAGATATTTATGCATATTTACACACCTATATATGGCCATCTGTGGTAGTTATACTTAACTATGCATCTTGGGAAAATAATCGCAGTTTGATTCGGCATAGCATTGACTAAATGGCAAACAAGTAAACAAGAAGAAAGAAATGTTTTAGAAAGAGAAGAATTCGTATTTTTCCCCTTATATATTAACTGATATAAAGATTCCTTAATATCTCTTTGTTTATATATTTAGTTATAAATACATTCTACTTTCGTATAGCCATTACATGTCTTAGAGACATATTACAATTTGATAATCTTTTTGAAGTGTGATGTGTTGAAAGCAGACTTGTGGGTTTGTCGTTCATTTGTAATCGATTTTTTTTATGAACAACAACCAAAAATTCCTATCGTTCGTTTTGGCGCCAAAAAAAGACAAATATTTTTATTTTTCATGGAAAAATTTTCGTTCTAAAAAAAACATCATCACTTTTTTTTCAGAATGACAAAGGAAAAATTTAGAAGAAAAACGTCGTCCATTTTTTCAGAATGACAAACGACAAACGAACGATGAACGATTCAATCTTAAAAAGAAGGATGAACGACGAACGATACTTTTGTTGAACGACAATTTTTTGCGAACGTCAACGCGTCTGGTGAAAGAAAAGGAATGATATAAAGAGTAGTTGAAGTTGTAACAAAGCAACACTTCACTCACAGCTAGGTTTTTTTTTGGGTACAGTCGATCCTCGTACTTCGCCCCTCGACATCTCACAGTTATTTTACTACGCGACGACGGCATGGCCTACAATGTGGGGGTACTAAAAATAAGAAATATTCAGTGGTTTTTAAGATATTGAGGTTTAAATAGGTAAATCTTCGAAAAAGCAAGATGGCGGCCTAAAAAAAAGGTCCAGCCGCGTACATGTATTCAGACGCACGTACGACAACAAGGCAAAAGGCGGTAGGGTTTAAACGCCGGGTGATGTCAAATATCTCTATAAATTTCAATATATATCACATCGTGATCCTCATATATATCGCAGTGGTCGTGTAGTGGATCCGGGCGTCGCAACTTTGCGAGGGACGACTGTATGAACATCAATGAATGATAAGAATGTCATTAAAAAACACAAATTATCTCTATTCATGAGCCTCGATCTTGTCATTGACTAATTTGAACAAAATTCTCTAATATGACTAACTATTAACATAAGTTTAATAAAAAATGCTTAACCACAAGAAAATATGAATGTATATTTTGTTCAGCAACTCTGCTGATAAATGGATCATCAATCCATTTTTCAGGGAGTTGTAGTTATCCCAAAACAATGTTTTTTTAAATACTTTTATTTTTTTTAAATATAATTACCAAAGATTTTAACAAATTAATAAACAAAAAGAAATTAAGATCAAAATACAATATTTTGTCAATATGCAACATATATCAGCTGATTAAGAAGTTAACATAAAAAATGTATTTCACCTTTTTGTTGTTAATTTAGGCTCTTTATTAATGGTTTCATATTTATTTAAGTAACGTTTCGCTATTTCGGCTAAAGGATATTTTTTAAATAAAAACACTAAGTTGGCTAACAATTAGGATTCTTACTGCATTCCAAAGAAATTATAGTTTTTGGGATAAATTGAACAAAAGTAAGTCTTGTAACAATTTTTGCTTTTATAACTAGTCGAAATCTTTTCAAAAGCAAAGGCAGATGATTTTACATATGATAGCGCACAACGATTTTTTTACGATTTAGTAAATCATTAAAGCATTAGCATATGTGTCTTTGATACTGGGTAATTGCTTTTTTAAGTTGTTACAAAAAGTAGAACACAGATAGGCTTTTTTTTGCCAATTTGGTTCGTAGAATTGCATTCGACAGGATATAAATAAGCAAACTAGTCTTAAAATTAGTCTATCGAACCTAGGATCTTATCAATGAGGTAGACCAAAAATGACTATCCCCTTCGGGATTCGAACCTTCACCCCCAACATAAGAGTTGAACACGCCTTAATGCACACGGCATTCGCGCTCCAGATAGGCTATAGTATAATGATATAAGAAAATATGAGGAGATGCTGGGTGACTGTCATCTCATGTATCTACTTTGATCACTGCAAATCCTCTCTCGACTCTAGGTATAGTATAAGGTTCATGTTTTTTATAGAGTGTGAAACGTTATTAATCTTATTACTATTTTGAGAACCTTAAAAAATCTATTGTAATGATATAGATTTTAAACGGCGTGAGAGAAAGGAATAACATTAGTAATTTTTTCGCATGCCGGTGTGATGTCATAAAAATCGCCGGCAAGCGAAAAGTCTTGGCACTATGGAAATATCTTGTATTATAACCTGTTTTAGTGCATCATTCGTATGTTTAATTTAGGGAAACCTATAGCCTGGAATAGAAACTCCTTCCTTTGTATGTCAAAGCTTAACTACCTTCGTAAAAAAAAGGAAAAAGCGAAAAGGAACTCGCTCCTTTGCACTTTTCTTTTTTACGGCGGTAGTTAAACTTTGACATAAAAGGAGGGAGTCTCTATTCCATGGTGTTATAGTATTCCTGGTTAACCCACAGAATGTTGGCTATTTAGTTGGCTGTATCATTTTATGAATTTATGATTTTTTAGTATGACAACACTATATTTAAAAAGACTCTTACAATATCCATAAACATATTTGGAAGCTTCACTGTATCATTTTCATTCCATTGATTATTTGCGTCCCTTCTTTTGTATACATTCAATCATAAACTCTGCAGTTAGAGTTTCTAACTAAGGCAATAGAAGTTAAATGTCTTTGATTTATTATCTGGGTTTTCTTAGAACAGTACATACAAATAAGCATTCCAAAAGCAAAAAACGTAGTTCACATACATCATATCACAAATTTATTGTTCCTTTTTCTTCTTTGCTTTAATTTACTTGCAATTTCAAGTTTACATATGTGGGTACTAATTAAACAAGTCTTACTCTAATAAAAATTCAGAGATGGTTGTTATACATGGGTGGCATCAGGCTTATGGGTTAGTCATGTGTCACGAGTATCTACCTCAAGTTAGTGTTGCGTCGGTCCCAATTTATTTGGTCCAGTCCAGTCTTAGGACCATTGGTCCTATTGGTCTTTTGGACTGTCGGTCCATGGATCGGTCCTTAGGACCAGGAACGGAGTGGGAAGAATTATCCACCGGGACAATTATACCCTCGCCGGCCTTATACAGGCCCCGATATGCCATTGGAGGCTGCAACGGCCGTTTATGTTTCTTGAGGCCAGTGCCCACTGGAATAGTCCCGGTATTCCCGCTGGCCACTCCGCCCCTGCTTAGGACTGTCGGTCCATGGGATCGGTCCTTAGGACCGTCAATCCTTGGGATCGGTCCTTGAGATTTTCTTTTGTTAGTCCTTTAATTTTCCATAAAATGTTGAAAGAGTATTTATTTAATAAATTGTAACTGCTATTATTATATGTATATATTAAATTATAAATTGGTGTTAATTCAATAGCAACAAAAGGCTTTAATAATATTTATATTAGAAAATTTGAAAAAAAATTTCTCATAATATAGACTTTTCAATACACGATCGTCGGTCATTACTCATTAAATGTTTCCGTAAAAAAACATTCACAACCTTTTCGTTTCAAACCGCTATAGGCTAATTTTAAGGTATTTTCATTAAGCATAGAAGGTTTATTGTTGTAATACTAATCAATAACTAATGCTTATTAATAATAATATAAGTAAACAATGTTATATTGTCATCCGTTCTTTAGAGATGTTAATTACCTCATATAAACTATTTTTCCTTTTCATAGCATTAAGAGATGTTGACTGCATGACGTAGCCTATGACGTCATAAGTAAACAATTTCTTCTTTTTTAAGGACTGACAAAAGGACTGGATTGGACCAAACCGGACTGCAGTCCTTTTATTCTTTGTATCATCAGTTGCTCACTCTGACACTGTTCTGCTTTTCTCCTATTTGGTCTATTGTATATCCAGTTATTATATAGGTCAGTGTTCAACACATATACTTATGTCATCAAGTATATCTAAATACTAATAAACAAGGATACCTTTACTTATAAATGACATTATTTGTAATAAAAAACATATAAAAAGTAAAGAGTTTCATATTTAAAGAACCTCGACACAACACCATATTAAGAAATACATTGTTTGCTAAATCAGTAAAATATTTCGCACGAATGACCGTTTATTCCTTAATAAATGCTCCACGTGTATTTCTTTGTCCATTTGAATATATGTCTGCTTATTTAATGCCTTAATTACATCCGTCTGTAATCACGGATCTCTGTACACTTCAACCGACATTGAAAAAGCAAACAAGGGATAGTATAAATAATGATAAGAAGAATAAAGACGCAGCATTTTGTTCCGCGAAATAGTATTGTACATACTACGTTTAGCCACAAAATTCGCGGAAAGAAACTCAATCTTCGTCTATACGTATGTATGTAGAGGTAAAAACATAGGATGATCCTATGTAAGAAATAGTAATAATAATACAAGGAGCCAAGATTCCTGCATGCAAATGAAACAACCTAATGAATTCCGACATCTTGTAATTAGACGCTACACACGCAAATAATTATTATTATTATGATTGTTCCAAATAAGGAGCACGTTTTTTTCGTTCTTCTTTCTTTTCGTGTCCCTTGCCATCTTCTATATATGCAAATAATTATTGGTAGAGGGTTTGAGAAGTGTTATGGGAGTATCCAATCCCTTTGTATGAATCTACGTGATATAGATTATTGATGTCATTTTGAAAATTCAATGCTTTTTGAGGGGGATATTAAAAAATAATTAAAGCAAGAGAAACACCAAGACATATATTTAAAAAATAATAAATAATAGCTGCAATTAATTATGCATATAATAAAATATAAATAATCGTAATACAGTATTTACAAACCACAAAAGGTGTAGCATCTTATTGTTATTGTATTATAGAGAGTGTGTCTTGATATCATTATCATCGCTGTTTATTTAATTTGTTAGTTACATTCGAATAATAACCCTATTGCCATCATAACAATTTACAACTTATTACAGGATTGTGCCCTGCTACCTGTGCCTTCTATTGTACTACGTACCCCGGATGCTATCAGGATAACGCATTTGCTTCATAGAGATATAAAGATATAGAGAGCTTATTCCCTCCAATAGCAGAGAAACATTGTTCAGCTGTATTCTGTGCCCAACTAAGTAAAGTAATTTGTACTACGTCATCGTAACGTGATCATAGAGATTTGCTTATATTGGGCAATATGACGTACTTCTCTGAAGAATCCAATAAGCTCTCTATGCCTTTATATCTCTATGCATATATCTCTATGACTTTTGGGTTCTTCAGAGGAATACGTTTTTGTCATTGAGATATAAAGATATAGAGAGCTTATTCCTTCCAATAACAAAGAAACATCGTTTAGCTGTTGCCTGTACCCAATATAAATAAAGTAATTGGTACTAGTCCTCGTAAGTTCATCATATAAATTTGTTACTTTTTGGGTACAATGACGTATTTCTCTTAAGAATCCAATAAGCTCTCTATATGTCTTATATCTCTATTATCACAACCATAGAGATATCAAGATATAGAGAGCTTATTCCCTTCAATAGCAGAGAAACTTCGTTAGCTGTCGCATATATCCAAAATAAACCAAGTAATTTGTACTACGTCATCGTTATTTGATCATAGAGATAGAAATATTTGTTTTTATTGGGCACGATGTATTTCTCTGAAGAATCAATAAGCTCTCTATGCCCTTATATCTCTATGATTTGCTTACTTTACCTATGTGTAACTTATGTGACATCGGTCATAATGATGTTATATGAGCTATAATAATTACCCTAATGACGTCATATTCATTTACAACTATATACTGAGTTAAGAATTAGCCTCTGTGTTGCTAGTTACCTTGTTATTGTGCCCGGAAGAATATCAATGCTCACGACTTTATTAGAGACTGTCACACTATTTCTTCTCCCCTAATGAGGAAGCCGCAAAGTCACAAAAGGGGGGTCCTCATTAAGGTTTTGTGGTTCCATTCATTAAAAGTCCTTTTAAAAGTCCTTCTTAAGTTCAACCCACTACATAGGAAGGAAGTTGTATATACACACATAGCGGTGTATAATGTGTGTAATTTTAATTGAAGTCATCAATCATATAATCGAAGGGGTTGATCTATTTATTGTTTTAGCCTATATGGTTTTATTTTTTTATGTGGTTGTTTACATACATACGAGGCATATAAACATATATAAAATGATTCTAATTCGTATAAAATAAACAAATAAGTAATAAAAAACTTGGCAACAAAAAATAAATCCTGATTTATCATCTAGTAAACAACATTAATTATATATAAATCAAAATAAAAAAAAATAATAGACATATATATTTTTTATTTGGCTATAACCGGATGGTTTGCTTGAGTTGAGTTATTTTGATACAAATAAGCTTTTAATCAATCAAGATAATCAATGAAACTTAGGATCTCTTCAATAAAGGCTGATAGACTTTCCTCTTTCGGCAGACGAACCTTGTCCGCTTCACATTGAGATTTGAACTCCTTTAGGTCCTGAGCCAACAGGATCCCTTGAGAAAGTAAGTCCATTTCAAAGTTCGATTGCCATTCTTTTCTAAGGATTTGAAGAAATATTTTTCATTAAAATTAATTAAACTTATAAATACCTCACTGGATCATCGAACATGCGTCCTCAACTGAGAGTTGAGCCCGCTTATCACTAAACTAAAGTATTCATTTAAAAACTTATTCAATTGTTATGGAAATCGAAACAATATGGATTACATATAAAACCACAGCAAATGCGTGATGAAAGAATGAATAAACATTCTATATATTTAATATCTAACCCTGAAGTTTGTATTTATCAATGATAATGTTTATTCACATATTTATTCTATAATGACGCTAATTTTGCTAATATATAAATCGTTTTAATATTTTAATTTAAGAAAATATGCTGACTAACTAATTTCCCTGCATTAAAAAATCAAAAAGTGTGCTGTTATATTGATATATCAAAGAAAGATTGAAATCAGATGAGACTTTGTATACAATGAAATAAGGATATTAGAAATTCAAAAGAACTACTTGCAGATTTCTGAAGGCTGGTATTATGAGCTTGCATTTCATTTTAAATTCATTGCTTTGAAAATGAATGAAACATTTGAATTACTTACTTACATATGTAGTGCATAAGTGGATTTAAAACATATCCCCTTTATATAAAAGTAATAAGTTAACTCTAAATTAACAAGTAAATACTTCCACTTGTGGACATATTTGCACTCCACTCAAAGGTACATGTATCATTTTATGCAGTATGGACAGGAAATGACTGAGATATCAAAATTTGCTATATTACAAAGAACCTTACATGTATATATATATATATATATATATATTCATAATATGAATGCATGCCAAAAATTACAAAATAAACCATCCTAAATGGAAATGACCGAAAATTGTATTAATTTGGGAATTTTGTATGTTTGGATAGTTCCTTTTAATCAAAAAAAAATATTCGAAACATGATGAATGAAAATGCCGATGAGTCAATGGTAAGCATTTAGGGATTCCCTATAAAGTATTGATCATCCAAAGTAATTTGTAATATCATGATAAGAAATAATGCGTATAACGGGGTATAAAACAAAACTAAATATATAACTACATTACCTCACATAACCTAAAACTTACATACTTTAAAGCTTTTAATTAAATTAAACTCTCCAAGGTATTAAAAACATCCGAATAAGTTGATTAACCATTTTGGCGGCCTGATTAGAAGCCCTCACACAGATCACCCCTTTTGTTATTATTACTGTATTATTGTTATTTATATTCAGGAAGGAATAAACAAGTTTGACCGGCAAGCTCATGCGTTCAGGTCGTCGTTCTTACCTTCTTCCTCCCTTTAGAAAAACAGTCTTGTACTGTCTTCCTCTTTTAGTTACAATCTCCTGAAGATTCCACATTCTAAGCCAGTGACGCTATGAGACTTCACCGCGGATATCGTCAAAGTTTTTTCCTCGTTTGAGACTCATTGTTAGAAGATATAAGAGGACTTCAAATGACATCATCGAGGGAACCGTGCAATAAAAGATGTTCTTAAATTCTATTTTAAAATTTGTTTCTCTTTTTCGTGTTACTCACTTCAACTTTATATATTAGATTATGATGTTTTAATGATGTGATGGGTCTTTCTTCAGAGGGTTAATTTAAAACTACATTGTTTATTTATGATTTTATTATTGCCACCCTCTTGCTCTTTTTATTTATTATTATATATATTATGTTATGTATGATTTTTAAATGACCCATAAAAAAATTATATGTTTTTATTATTAATCCTTTTCCTGAATGCAAGTTTTTGGTACTAAGCAATCCTTCATATGATTTTATTTATTTATTTTTATTTCAATTTATGGATACACATGATTTATATACATATAAATGAAGATATATTGCATGATCAGTACAGGCATATATCAAAAACATTTTAAATTGTGGCGCCCTCACAATAATTGGGTCTCCCTCTATTGCAGTCTAACTTTGTCTAGGAATGATGAAGTACTCTTCATCCAACCTCTGACGTCAGCATTCGTTAAGAAACTGGAGAGGCTGTAGAATTGAATGGCCCTGAAAAGGCTGTTGATAGTTCAAATATCTGCCATTTGAATTATGGGGTTTTGACATCCATAAAGCAGATGGAGAGATTCCTCACCCTGTTGATCACACCCACGACGACACAGTGGGTAATTTCGGAATGCATAAGCTGGTAGGGACGTCGCAGGTGGCTCTGACAAATCCAGGAGATGTTTCCATCTATGCAAGCTTAACTCTTGTCAGCACTTCACGACTTTGACGGCAATATTTAGGCATTCCTTTATCCGTTTGTAAAATACACTTTTAAAAGCATTTGTTTATGTCTATGAACCTTAATTCGTCAATAGTTATATGAATATGTAATTCACTACCAAACAAAATGTCATAAAGATAAAACCGGATTTTTATCAAAACCCATCATGATCGCAAATAAAATAAAAAGATCCATTCCGTAAAAACAACAATAAATATATAATTAAAATATATCAAAAGGATAGATGCAATAAGCAGAGTTACAACAACGAATGGTATACATTATATTATGGAGATTCTCATTAGATATTCGTAGATAAGGTTCCTGTATTGAACTACGTATCTAGGAATCCTATTTACAAACTAACCTAATCCTATGTGCATCATATTGGCCCCAATCCACCACCTAGTGCAGGAATATGTACTCTTCTGTATGAGGAGACCTGTATTCCTCCATCACAATAATAATAATAAACCACCTCAAAATCAAGGTCAAAAACGTGTACGAGAGAGAGAGAGAAAGAGAACTAGTGAGCGCCTAAGTATAGGGCAAAAGTAAACCGCGATTTAACTCAATATACATATATATTAGTGTTATTATTATTATTATATTATTTGCAATTCCGTTCCTAAACTGTTCCTTAAGCTAAGAGGCAGGTAGATAGATAAATAGACAGTGGCTATCCTTTTTTTTGCACTTTGGGGCGCAAGGGCGGTTTGACAAACTTTGCTGAGGAATAATAATGATGCATGATAGTCCTCCCTTTGTTCTGCGAGGGAGCAGTCCTCCTGGACTTTGACAGGTACTAAATGGGTCAAGGAGGAAAACTTCTACTCACTGTCTCAAGCAATAACTAGGCTCTGCCCGTCTCATCAGCAGAAATAATGCCATGGAGAAGGGGTTATAATAAAAGCTTGGAATATTGCTTTGTTTTCACGAAAATTAATTTGAAATATAACTATAAAAGGGGGTTGTGTTAAATACTATGTATGCGCCCTCTAGCGTTCACTTACCCACCGCGGTCAGCTAATAAATTAGGGACTAAAACCTTCTCTGTATAGCGGCCAACTGTATATAATGGTCCCTCTTTTCGGTTCCCTTCAATGGTCACTATAAATACATAGTTTGGGCTGTATTTAATTAGTGAAGAAGCACAGAAGGAAATGAGCGAGAAAATGTCTCTTCTGAAAAAACTGAATGACATTGGATCATCATCTTCTTTGGTCTTGATAGAAACGCTACAAATATATAAATATATCGGGAGTCAATGGAATGCTATAAAAAACAATGGGGAAGGGAAACCGCAAACCAATTGAGACGGTTTGATTGTTTTTACGAGGGAACGAATGGACAAGAATACTATAAGCTAACATAGCTATTAAGTTAAAAATAAGGATTCTCCAAAATAGTACAATCAACTATTTATTAAGGATGTAAATATTGGTTTTGTTTCTTTTCTATACTGTATTTTTTCTCTTTATATTTGTTCTTAAAATGTTCTATCAACTTATTATTCTTTGTGTTTTAATAATTGATTAATAGAGGGGTATAGTCTTAAGGTTATTAAAAAGTGTTCAGCAAACAAAGTATTTATTATATTAGGTGTAAGTGTTGACTTCCCCTGATACAAATATATCAGAAATATTTAGAGATTGTATATAAAAATATAACTTGCATCATTGTTAAGGAAAATATATTTCTTTTTAGTATCAATTAACTTTATGAGCTAGAAGGTGATAAACGTTTTTCTCTCAAATATTTAATTATTACAATTATTTTTTTGCCTAAATGGTTCGATTGAGTTGCTGTGCGAGGATATGAAGTATCATTTTTTAGCATTAATTGTTCATTGATATATATATAATATATATTAGGAAACGACCGGGACATCTATTTTCGCCGGGACCCGGGCCGGGACTTAAATTTTCAAGCCGGGCCAAAAATGGGCCGGGACATATATATATTTTTCCTTCGCATTCTAAAGTGAAGAATTTTCCAAAAAAGTGACGACATTTTTTTTAGAAAGAATCTCCGAAAAGGTGATGACGTTTTTTTAGAAAAAAATCTCCAAAAAAAAGTGATGACGGTGTTTTAGAAAACAATCTCCAAAAAAGTGATGACGTGGAAAAAAATCTCCAATTTTCTGAAGTGAGATTTTTTAATTTTTTAATGACAAACGAAATATTGAAAAATATTAATGTCCCGGCCCGGTGTATTAAAAAACTGGGACACCGGGCGGGACGCTCAAAAAACAGCCGGGATCTGGGCGGCCGGGTACCCGGTCATGCTTGCGATATATATATATATATATACCTATACCATATATATATATATATCAGGAAACGACTTTGTACCTGGCCCGGTTCCCGGCTATTTTTTTAACAGCCCGGCCCGTATATCAGGAACGACCTGGACACTTTTTTTGGCCGGGAGCCGGACCGGGCAGACTTTAAATTTTTGAAACTGGGCCGAACTTTAATATATTCCTTCCTTCATCCTCCTGAAAGTGACGACATTTTTCTTATAAATATGAACGAAGGAAGGAATATATTAAAAGTTCGGCCCGGTTCGGGCCCAGCCCGGCTTGAGAGATTTAAGTCCTGGCCCAGTCCGGCTCCGGCCAAAAAAAAGTGTCCCGGTCGTTTCCTGATATATATATATATATATAATAGGTGCAGTAAAAGAAATCCATTATTTTTGCATTAAACGGAAGGTTTTATTTTAGATAGTTAGAATGATCCGACTTATGTCAAATATGCAACGTTTTGTTCGATAACTCGTTGCCATTTTGAAGATAATTTCATAATGCCTCTCTCATAGAAACCCTCGTCTCTATTGGCAAAAAAGTGGGACAGTTGATTTTCACAAGCGATTATTTCACCACCAAAATAATTCGCCATAGACAGGAACAGGTAGTAATCACTTGGTGCTAAGTCCGGACTATAAGGTGAATGCATAGAAACCTCCCAACCAAGGAGCTTGTGGCGAGCATTAACGATGTGTGTGGCCTAGCGTTGCACTGATGTAACACAATTCCTCTCCTATTGACCAAAACTGGCCGCTTCTGGGCGATTGCTTCCTTCAGACGGTCCAATTGTTGACCGTACAGGTCCGAATTAAGAGTTTGGCCGCAGGGGAGCAGCTCATAGTAGATTATTCCCTGCCAATCCCACCAAACACACAGCAAAACCTGGGTTGGCCACCGTTTGTGCGGCTCACCGGGATTCGACAACGAATACTTTCGCTTGACGTTGTCGTAAGTGAATCACTTTTCATCACCAGTAGCCATCCGCTTCAGAAATTGATTGATTTTGTTACGATTCAGCAGGGATTCGCAGATGGTAATTCGGTCTATGAGGTTTTTTGTGTTAACTCATTTGGCACCCATACATCGAGCTTCTTTTGTATCCAGCTTTATGTAAGTGGTTCCTAACGGTTTTTTGTGCAATGTTTAGCTCCTGGGCAATCGAAACAGTACTTAAATGTTGGTCGGACTCGTCGATTTCCATTGTTTCATCGATAGTTTCGACAATTGGCCTTCCAGAGCGTGGTGCATCTTTGGCATCAAAATTACCGGAACGGAATCGACAAAACCAAAATTATGCGTGATTGGCTGATACAGTATCAGGACCATAAACACTATTTACATTTTCAGCACCTAGCTTGCGTTTTCGCCTTTATTGAAGAAAGACTGTAAAATATGGCGTATTTTCCCTTTGCTGATGTCCATCTTTGATGCGTGCTCAAACAATACTGAATCAAGCAATCATAAACCTGTCTGATAATTTTTTTAAGTGCGAAATCTTAGCTTTCCAACACCATCTAAGTGTAACCCGATCGCACTTATAAAAAAGCGAGATACAGATTATTATAACCATCTATTGAAAAATAATGGATTTTTTTGTTGCACCTTATATATGTATACACAGGGGTGTGCAGGCGAATCTAGACTAACTTTGAGTACTTGTATCTCAGAAACCAGTTAGGGTAGAAGCTTAAAAATGTATAAACTGGTTAGTATATCCTATGAGCTTTGTTTAATAACAAAAGATTGAAAATGTCCTCAGAACTTGAGCGCAGGACGGCCATTATTGTGGCGTTCCGTTGCGGCCGTGCGCCCAAGGAGATCATCGACTTCTTCAAATTCCCCAAAGCTACTGTTAACAGCATTGCCAAGTCCTTCAAGGAGTCGGAGGACATCGAGGAAGGATTCCTAACACCGGAAGAACCAAGTTCCCGGCCGGAGTTCATGTCTTGGAGGTCATGTCCAGAGAGGGAGACATCATGCCTCCTCACTTCTTTGCCAAGGGCCAAAATGTCATTTAAATTTGTGCGATATGAAAAAAGTCAATTAAAAGGTCTTGTTCTTGGATATGAGTATCTTGTTTCCGTGCAAAAAAAAAAGTATAGATTCGCCTGCACACCCCTGTATATATTTATATATAACATTTTAAGTTGCTCATACTTCTTCGTAAAACTTACTATATACAATTTATATTTAAGCCAACACAACTAGTGTCACCTATGAGTAAGACGTAATACTTTTGAACCTCAACAATTGCACTCACGTTGTTGTCACGACGGATTGAAAAATATCACACGTCAAGTCCATTATGTATCTTGTAGACTGCGTAGTAAAAAATATGTACATGGATTGAACTAGGAAATGGGTTTGCAGAGACGTAGGTAAACATTCTTGGAATTTATGGAAGAAGGGGAGCAAAATAACTGTGTGGATGGTGGTCATGCAAGCGGAATAAATGCGGTTAAGACTAGAGGTCTACCGATATTTCGGTTTGTCGATTATTTGGCACTGATTTTCAAGCTATCGTTAACGGCAAATCTTGGCCCTGATCGTTCTGGTGGTTACACATTTTATTTTTTCGAAGCTTAACTTAAACCATATTTTTATTACTTTTCATGCCTTAAAATATATAAGTGTTATATAAAAACGATACATTAATTTCATTGAATTACGAAAACAAGCCCCTTATCCTTTGTGGCTATAATAGTAGCCAAAGTACTTGAAAATAATGTAAGCGTTTTTGTGGCAACAAATGACAAGAACTTGTTTTTTAAAAATTATAATTTATATTATATTCTTAATTTATAAATATAATAAAACTCTCCGGACGATTAGTCGACTTTCAGTTTGTGGTGATTACATGTTTAAGTTTGTATTTTTAACTGAACACTTTTACTACGTTTTGATTCAGCCACTCAGGTCAGAAATTATAATAATTTAAGGTGTGTTCAACTCTCAATGTTGGGGCGCAGGTCAAATCTCGAGAGGGGATGGTCATTTTGATCTACCTCATGGATAAGATCCTAGATTCGATGGACTAATTTTAATGCTATAATGCTTATTTGTTTACAGTCGTATATAAAGTTCGTAGAACCATATAAGGAAAAAAAAACACTATTATTTTGCCAGAAAAAATAATGATAACACAAGGAAAGTGTACAATAGTTTGACGTTCTTGGTTGTTAGTAAACTACTTTACTGAATTCAATTATACTTTTTATATATAAATAGTAGATATGTACAGATACCTATATATAAAATACCAAGTATATTTATCTAAGGTTTCATGGATTTAAAATGTCTGTAATCTTATTATTATTTTCACATCATCAAAAATTATATTTTAGCAATAGATTTTTGATGACGACATCCTTACAAAGTGGTCATTTTTCCCGCTTGCCGCCTGTGACGTCATTACAAGTCAGCTCTCTTGGCAATACTTTGTTTTTCATTATATCGTCGATATACAACTATAATGGTGTCATTGTCGAATGATTTCAAGAAGATCTAAACGCTTCCATAGTGCCCTTGTTCCATACGACCACGCTTTAACCTGCCAAAAGTAAAGACGCACAATAGGCTGATATTTAAAAAAAATATCAGATCATTATATATTTAGACTTATGATTGCATTGTAAAACTATTACCTCCATATAACTGGATGCGCACTAATGTATGCTATTAGTAAAACTACTTTCGTATTAGGGGATGTATACATACATAAGACTTCTTAATATTCCAATTATGAGTATTCACATACGTCTCCAAGCGGAAAATACCAATAAAATCCTTTAGATAGGACTTCTTCTGTCTAAAATAAAGCCAAATATTTCCATTTGACTTGATGAAGTCGGCTTAGTATTGCGAAACAATAAGCAATTTATTTATCTATTCTAGATGTTTCTGCAGAATAACGTAGAAGCTAGTTCGTCATGGGTTTTTAATTGCTTCATTTCATAATAAGTTGTTACTTCTTGACGACTGAACTGCCTTGTATGGCAGTATTTTTTGAAAATTGTTATTATAGAATACGATATTATTGCTGCTATTGGATGTAACAAATCACCTTTGGTTTATTATTCATAAAAGTTTATCTACAAGAATGTAAAAAACTCATTAGTGGCAGTAAGTAAATGGTGTCAGTATCATTTCACTTTTATTTTGTTCCTTAAATGGGCAGCATATTTTTTTTTACCAAGGTAACAACTTTATATGATATATCTTTATAATATTCATAAAATCATTAAAAACTTCGTGTTATTAACAATAGGATCAAACCAGAGAAGTAAATTTTTTAGGTAAAGGAACTCGAGTAGATCTCATTTTATACATAAAAATTGGGTTTTAGTGGTAAATAAAATTAATCTCTTCTTGGTACGGCCAGTATGAAAGTAAATAAAATCTTTACTTCGTAATTGTATAAAAAAA
>CP045907.1:7808291-7825769 GCA_013387185.1 Caligus rogercresseyi
ATTAATCCGATGCAATTATCAATAACATCCGTGATTGGTATAAGATACGATCAGAAAGATATAAAGCTATGGAGAGCTTATTGGACTCGTCCGAGAAATACGTCATTGTGTCAAGAATATAGGCTGAACGATGTTTCTTTGCTAATGGAGGGAAGAGAAATACGTCATTGTGTTATGATTCTATCTCTATGATCAGCTTACGATGACGTAGTATCAATTACTTTGTTTATATTGAACACACAGAAACATAGAACGCTGTTTCTCTGCTATGAAGGGAATCAGCTCTCTATATCTCTTATGGATAAGATCCCTATGTAGTCTCACGGGTTGAAAGCATTAAAAAATACTTCATTAAACTGCTACCAACAGTCCATGAGTACCCATTGCTTGAATGCCCATGACAGAATCTGCTTCGTTAACTTCCAATCATCCCCCATAGATCAGCGAGAATCCTTCTTTGATAATCCAGATAAATTCTGCTGATGATTGACTCTGTTTATCATATTTAATTTATGAATAGATAAAAATATACATTCAAAACTTTTCGATCACTTAGATTATACTCACGTACAGAAGCACAAGCGGATACAATTCTAAGTCAGCAAAATCCTTAAGTAAATGAAGGATTTTATTATTATATTCCTTCTTAAATCCAGTAGCTTCGTTCGTATTTTAAAGCTATTTCAACATTTTCCGAGATATATATTTAAATAAGCAAAAAAACTATTTTTGAGATTATTTTAATAATAAAAAAGCTAGATCTGTGAATAAGGACATTTCGATGGAGTTACTCTTGGATGGCCGGCCTTATTTATTATTCCCAAAGCCTTTTCCTAGGAAGGATCCTTGGAGCCATGGATGATATATTGAATATCTTCCCAGGAAATGCTATATATTACGCATAGAAAAATGGACATCTCTAAAAGGGAATTCTTTGAAGGCTGGTCCATTTATTTTTCATTTTTTTACCTTTTTGCAAGATCAGCATTTATCAAGGGATATTAAATAAAGGCAAAAAAAAATGAATGATCTTAACATGAAATATATATACATATATCAGGGTGATTCACTTAAATTGAGACTCACATATTACAAACTACAATCTTTGTATTAAATTTTACACAAATATTTTTAAAACAAAAATGATAGCACAATGTGTAATTTACAAAATGTATTTCAATAAATTTCCACATATCCTCCTTTGGACTTCACTACAGCTTTGAACCTCCTCACGGTGGAGGCAACACAGGCAGGAGTCTCTTCCTCAGACAAAGATTTTCACGGTCCAGGCCACCCACAACAGTCAGAATGACCGGGTTTTATCTAGAAAAAGGAAGACATCCCCGTGCAGCTGAGGACTCTCTTCAGAAGGCAAAAGCCACCCTCAGTCATGGTCTGGGTGAGAGTGACGTCGGACGGGAAGAAGGCCCCAATTATCTTTGTCGAGGAGGGCGTGAAGATCGACCAGGCGGTATACCTGCATCTTCTTTCAGAGGAGGTCGTCCCATGGGTACAAAGAGAGTATCCTACGGCTCTTTTACTGTTCCAACAAGATGGAGCTCCATCCCATACCAGCAAATTGGTTCAAAGCTTCTGCACTGATATGTTTGCAGACTTTTGGTCCAAAGACTTGTGGCCTCCCTCCTCCCCAGATCTGAACCCAATGGACTTTGGAATATTGTCCATTCTAGAGACAAGGGTGTGTAGCAAGTCCTGGCCATCGGTGGAGATTCTAAAGAAGAAGCTGATTCAGACCTGGGCCTCTTTGTCTGAGGAAGAGATTCCTGCCTGTGTTGCCTCCACCGTGAGGAGGTTAAAAGCTGTAGTGGAGGCCAAAGAAGGATATGTGAAAATTTAATGTAATACATTTTGTAAATTACACTTTGTGCTATCATTTTTGTTTAAAATTATTTGTGTAATATTTAATACAAAGATTGTTGTTTGTAGTATGTGAGTCTCAATTTAAGTGAATCACCCTGTATATATATAATGAGAAAATGAGGGGGGGGGGGGATATGTACCTGGCGAATTATGAATTATCCTTAATAAATAGTTTATGCGAAAGTTACATATTTATACATTGTTTTAAAAAATATATATATTCTTTTATTATTATTATTACTCGCATATTTGGCCGCCTACGGCGCCCATATGTTCATATTACATAGTTTCTTAAAATTTGTATCATGAATTTCGTGGAGATAAAGTAGGTTTTCTAAATGACAAATGAGTTACAATAATTTTCTGTTTTGTACAACCATTCCTCATAAAAAGTTTGACTTTGTGCAAAGAATATGTTTTAGTCACATGAGATGCTTTTTTCTTTTTCTTTTTTTCCTCTCTTTACCTTGAAAAGTAGGTAGTAAAATCAGAAAAGGTGATTTTCTGGTTCATTTCTGGTCCCATCACTTTGCAAATAGTTTTATTAGGTCCGCCTTGACCCAAGAATTCCATAGGTACCTTCAAAATTCAAATTTGACCATAAATATGGGAGGAGATAGCGTGCGGACATACAGACGGACGGACAGAGATTGGTGAATTATTATGTAGATTATACAGATGACTATGAACATTATAATAAATGAATAAGGAAAATAAAAAGAAAAACTGTAAAATAAAAAAATCTTTAAAAAACAGGATTATTTTATACATACTATCCTACAAAAAACTTTGAATGGATCGATTTCATTTTAATTAAGTTTATTTATTCTGAGTTCTTCTGAGAACTTCCAAACTGTTCATGCTGATACACAACTCGAACCTGCCTCACAGAGTTTCATAGCAACATAGAACCTGGCAACAGTGTGGAACTCCTCAACTACTAATGGCTTCAACATTGGCAAGCAGCCAAGAAAATATCAATCAAATGAAAAACTCTTAGCCCATTAATATATTTCGATATACCATATGTATTTTATTTATTTAATATATATTAACTTTATATTTTACAAGCCTCAGGACAAATCCTCAAATTAAAGCTTCCTTGCATGAATTGTGATATTTTATTCAGCAATATTTTCCATGATTGTCTCATTCTATCGGTGGTAAATAGTTTCTTACAACTTAATGTTTGATAAAATGAAAACGATTCCTCAAATATTTTAAAATGATCATAGTTTAGTCATTAGTGAAAAGTATTGTGTGGTAATCTCACAAACTATTTTTCGAACAATAAAAAAAATCATTTATAACAAAGACATATTGGATATATTCATGAAGAAGGCATTGAAAAAGAGCTGGAGAGTGTTGAATATAATATAAAAATCTACCAAAATATTGCACCCATCGTTCTAACACAATAAGAAAGTGCATAAGGAATATAGAGTGTCGAAGTAACGAATTATAGCGCTAAATATCGTCGTATTTGTTCTGATAGCCATCGTCGGGAAGAACTAAAGACTTCATATATTTTGTCATAAATAGAAAGAGTTAAATGACATTGTCGCACTTCCTATTTCATGGTGAAACATACATATTAGATACATGAAATCTCACTCTTTCTTGGGCTTTTTCTGTCGCTGTATTTCCCCAACAATGGAAGGCACACACATACTACATATCCAGCGCTACAATACATTACTTCGTCACTTTATATTCTCAATCACACTCCTAATTTTATGTAAAATATATTTATGAAGTCTTACAATCACTAAGAATAAGAAAAAGGTGGTGTTATCTTTAACGTGATTGGTTGAAAGAGAAGAAGTGGGAATATTAATAATAATAAAAAGCTGTTGGTCGTATACTACAAAGTATCACTTCACAATGGATGCTCATGAGGAGTTATCATCAATTCAAAGGGAGAAGAAAATTCTCCTTAAAAACGAATTATCGCTTCTCATGCATCACGTTATTTGCGAATTCTACTATTGGCCTATCTCTATCATTAATTAAATAAAGTTCTTCCAAGGTCAGAGGAGTATGTGTCGATTCTGCAACGAATGCATCGAAACAACGGATCACATCTTATAGAGCTGCACTTCACTTAGCGAAATATTTAACTTTGTCTTAGAAACTCTCAAGGAGAAATACGGAGGGAGATCGGAAAGATTTTTTAGCCTTCTTACTGGGGAGAAGAGGAATCAAAAGTCAATGCCGTCCTCACAAATGTACAACAACTCATATTCGCTAAGATATCGTCGGAGGACTCTGACGTTGCAACGATCTTACCTACAATTGAGTTCATACCAAAGTTTTGCATTTTATAAATTATTTTTTATTCTTTTATGTGCTTTTAAAAAAATTTACTTTGTTTTTTATTATTTTTTTGTCTCCTCAAATACAGTACGCTCGTTGGCCAAGAAATAAATCTTTATTAAATAAAGTCACTCCTCATACATGTGATAAATGGATCATCACTCTGACGTAATAATAAAAGTGTTACCAAATGAAAAAACTGCTTATTGCAGTGAACTAGTGTAGTGTCGGTCCTTATCGAGGACCAAGGACTGCAGTCCTTTTTGTCAGTCTTTAAAAAAGGAAAAATGTTATTTTATAACGTCATAACCCACTTCATGTTGTAGCATCTATTAATGCTATGAAAAGAAAATCCTTGATATGAGGAAAGTAATACTTAATTAAATATAATATATATTAGAAGTTAAGCATATTAAATAATACTCTTTCAACATTTTCTTAAATCGACTGGCAAATACAATCAAGGACCATGGGTCTTAAGGATCGATCCGATGGTCCTAAGGACCGATCCAAGGACCGATAGGACTGATGGCCTAAGACCGATCCCTGGACTGACGGTCCTAAGAACGATAGGACGGTCCTAGACTGGACTAGACCGGATCGAATAAATTGGGATCGACACACACTGAACTATCGTTTTTTTATCCCTAACTATCGCTTAGTCCCTTCAAAACAATGGAGACCATAAAACTCCGACGCCATTCATCTCTACGTAGTTGCCTCCACACTCTTCTTTCTCTTTATGAATAAACAAAGCTAAAATCTGCCAGGATAGACTTAAAACTATATTGCATTTTTTGGTCGAGTGTCCTTTTGTTTTGAAAATATTAGGACACCTTTCAAATATATATTTTACTTAAAGTTTAATCTATTTCAACACCAAAAGATTTTACCGCTCTTAAAAAAGGTCCCAACCAAAATGAAATATAATTTTATTACAACTAAAGTACAACTAATCTCTTACAAAATAAGATGTTACAAAGCATCCCTAGCAGAAATTTTCGAACCCCCTTAAATATTTTATTCAATAATGCTTGTCATTCCTTCGAATTGTAATATAAATATATTTAGAATAGTTATGAAATACCAATATTGTGTTGATCTTATATATCAAAAAAAGTATTAAGGGAGTCTTGTGCATTAAGGCGTGTTCAAATCTCCATGTTGGGGGACCAGGTTCTAATCCCGAGAGGGGATGGTCACTTTTGGTCTACCTCATTGATAAGATCCTAGGTTCGAGTGACTAATTTTAATGCTATAATGCTTATTTATATCTAGTCCGGATACTGCAATTATATCGAACCATACAGGCACATATATATATATATATTCTTATGTAGTTTAGTACTTATGTGTGATTGTTTTATAACACAAAAAAACAAATGGTGTAGTAACCACCCTTACAATAAATTAGTTAGTTTAATAATAATAATAATATTATTATTACATAATACACATTAAAACTAAAACAGTAAGAGAAAATATAAATAGGCCCTTTATTCGGTATTGTAAGTAACATATATCATCAACATGTATGAACAAGAACCCTTCAAAATTTTTTATAGGAGGAATCAATGCATGTCCATATCATGAATCCACACTTTCTTTTTTTCGGCTAAAAACATGTTATTAGGTTAACTGTGAAAATTTTATACAGTGTAAAAATAAAATACACTAAAATTATATACAGAAACACTTTCT
The DNA here is from genome assembly GCA_013387185.1 of Caligus rogercresseyi. NCBI lineage: Eukaryota > Metazoa > Arthropoda > Copepoda > Siphonostomatoida > Caligidae > Caligus > Caligus rogercresseyi. The sequence continues at coordinate 7,814,190 of CP045907.1, forward strand.
TCCTTGTAAAAAAACCCAATGATTAGTTTTATTAACGTATATATTTCTGGAGAATATGATATATATATATATATATATCCCTTTTGAGTTCACTCTATAGTATATATCTTAAGATAAGTCCAGATGTGACTCATCGTTTAAAAAAAATAGTTAGATAAATTGGAGACAAATAGTAAGAATGTAAATTTTGTTACTTCACGATTTTTTTTTGTTTTAATTTAATCAAACAAATTATGGGCTTTATTTTATTACTTTGATAATCAGAAGGGCGAAATAAAGTTAATTATTTTAATATTCTATAGTCATTTATGACTAAAGGACAATTTAAAATAGATTTGATCGAAATGCTTGGACTCCAGTTTTCATCATCGTACTTTCCTATTATATTTAAAAATACATATATATTCGCTGCATGGTCATTCTTTCCATTTGATATACTTCCAGCCAGGGGCGGTGTGGCCAGCGGGAGCACCGGGACTATTCCCGGTGGGCCGCTGGCCTCAAGAAACATAAGCGGCCGTTGACAGCCTCCCAATGTCATATTGGGCCCTGTATAAGGCCGGCGAGGGCATAATTGTTCCGGTGGATAAATTCTTCCCACTCCGTTCCTGCTTTCAGCCGTAAATGAGGCCGTTTTGTTCAATCTGGAACCAATATGGAACTACTTTCTCATTGGCTAATTAGCTCATTTATTCATGTAATTATCATGGAAATGAATGATCAAATAATAAGAAATACGTATTGACTGCTTTTCATACAAATATATATGTTATAATAAATTAAAAAAAATATAAGATTATCACTCCAGCAATATATTTTAGTAAGATTGACTTTAACAATCTTACACATATGCTGTAATGAACATTCACATCAACGTTGATGCAACTCGATCAAACCCTGTAAGTAAAAAAAATACTAGCGATTAGTGTTGTGTCGGTCCTTATCTAAGACCGAGGACTGCAGTCCAGTCCGTTCCACTCCTTTTTGTCGGTCCTTAAAAAAGGAAAAACTGTTCCCTTATTACGTCTTAGCCTACGTCTTGTTATCTATATTTAATGAGTAATGACCGACGATGAGTAAAGGGAAAAGCCTAAATTATGAGAAAAAAGTCTCCAAATTTTCTAATTTAGATATTATTCAACCCTTTTCTTGCTATTGAGTTAACGTCAAGTTATAATATAATATATACATAGCTTCCTTAATGGGTTTTTACTTTTTGGTGTGCAACCATACACTAAGTCCATCTCAGTCGAAGACAAAACTATAAATGCTTCAATTTCTAACTGTAAGGCCTATATTGCCAAACATTTGACGAGCTACGCGCCAGTAAATGTTGACCATTTGATGGCAATTTTTATTTTCGCTGCTGCAAGGTATTGTGCTCTTCGCTTACGAATCCCCAAAACCCAAGACAGTTCATGGAATTATGCTTTTGAAGTTACTAAGTTCTACCCTTCTCAATCTGCACGACATCTCCATACTTTGAAAAGGGGCTTCGATTTTACAAAAAAAATCTACTCCAAGGACAATGAAAACTGCAAAGGAAAGATTGAAAAATTATTTGACCTTTTTGATAATATTTTTTCGTGTAATTTTATTCTCTGTTTTTTAGATATTGTATTTGTTATTTAGATTTGTATGTATTTGTTAAGATATTTTGGCCTTTTAGTAGAAAATTTATTTAAACTATAATGTTTATTGTTGTTGTAAAACTTGAAATTTTCTATCACTATTTTAGTTTATTTAATTCTATATGTTTTTTATGTGACTAATAAAGGCCTTGCTGCTTATAAAAAAATAATATATATATATAATAATAATAGCACTTAGAACGTATAAAAAAAGTATTCTTTCATATTTTATGGAAAATTAAAGGACTGACAAAGAACAATCTCAAGGACCGACGGCCCTAAGGACCGATCCTAAGGACCAACAGTCCCAAGGACCAACAGTTCTAAGGACCGATACCAAGGACCAACGTTCCTAAGACTGGACTGGACCGGACCGAATAAATTGGGACCGACACAACACTACTAGCGATATATATTATGAACTGATTGGCAAAAATTAACCGATAACAATCATGGATGTCAATCTGAAGCCATGTACTCTGCGTTGTCTGTAAAAAAACCTCTTTAACTACAGAAAAGTGAACCTAATACATAGATAATCAATTAAAAGAATTGATGACAATTGATTTTCTTTTTATAGATGTCATTATACTCTGGTGTGTGACTGGTTTAGTTCTATTAAATAATTTGATATGCATGTAGATATTTTTTTGTATTTGGTTTTTTTAAGTTATATGTAATACAAATTACACTCTTTATAATGATTGGTCGCTGTTCAGTATATTATATTTAAAATAAAAATCTCGCTGATAAGAAGAAAAAACATTGATGAAAGAAGCTCTTGATGATTTTTTATGTGTCTTCGAAGTATCAAAGAATGGATCCTTTCATTTAGATAGTTAAATATTTACTTTTCTATAGTGTGCATACATCATTGAAGTGTGACTTTGTATAATAGGTTTAAGCGTACAAAATATGACACTTAAGGGACATTGTAGATCCACATACTTAACAGAAGTGCAATAGTCTCAATAAAGGATATAACATGTGGCATAAAATCGACTAACATAAATAAATGTATATATTTATATTTTATTTTGAATATATCACAATACGAACTAAAAAACAACTAAGGCTCGTGATTACATTGTCTCAAATAATGGCTTGTGAGCAAACGTAATGGCCGGCCCCTGCTATAAAGGCTAGGTAAGGGTTCTGGATAAGAGAAACGGTGGTGGTTTTTGAAACGTGATTGGTGCAAAGAAAAGGAAAGTGAATAATAATAAAAAAGTAGTTTGTATTATGCTCCAAAGTGTAACTTCACTCGACACTATTGAGGAATAAAAATCCATTCAGAGATAGGATTATAATCTTTAAAAGTAATAAAGGTATCTTCTTCATGGTCCCATATCCATGACGTCATTGTCGAATCCTTTGGATGAACTCCTCCTACAGTATCGCACGTGACAACGTCAATCGGATAAAGCAATCTCTCAAATACAAAAAATAAGGAATGTTTATTTTGTTTTAGCATATTTGTCGAAAAAAAGGATTGTCACTCTGACAGCTATCGGACGTAGGAAACAAAGAAAAACAGTATTGTCAATTGCAATAAAGTAATGTTTATTAATAAGTTTGCGAGAACACAGTTTTTGTAATCTCTACCTTTTATGGTCCGACTGAGTTGCGTCTCTGAGGATAGGAATAAGCATTAAAATTACTTAATTGATCATGGACTCTTTTCAATGAGGTTGATCAATTGAGGGAATACCATAAAGATATAAAGACTCAGAGGGCAATATTGGATTATTCAGATAAATACGTCATATAGCCCAATAGTAACAAATCTTTCTATCTTTATGATGAACTACCGATGACGTAGCACAAATTACTTTGCTTACTTTGGGCACAGGCGACAGCTGAACGATGTTTTCTCTACTATTGAGAGGAATAAGCTCTCAATATCTTTTATCTTTATGGTATATGAGCATATTTTTATGCAAATATAATTGTTGTAATGGATGATGATAAGAGAGGAGAAGGGAAGTAAAATAGTGCCCTTTTTAAAATGTAAGACGCCATTTTATACAAACACCAGTGACGCATGTGATTGGTCAAAAGGAAAAAGGAGGTACTATAATATCAACATATCAAAACTATTAACATTTAAGAAACTTTTTACGAGCAAGTTTCAAATACAGTAGGAAGCCGTCAAAAGTTGCTAATTGTAATTTTTAAATAACTTCGGATAACTATTATTTCAGGACATATTAAAGTTAGTTAAACAAGACAAACAGTCCAAAAACTATACTTGCATATCATTACAAAAACATTATCTCACTGGAATGAAGTCCATAAATCGATCAAACAAAATATAATCAGATGTCATTGATCAAAATGGGAATATCCTTTATTCTATTGACATGAGGATAAATGGGAGTGATGCTAGTCGTACTTTAAGTCACGTTGGTAACTTAAAAAACATAAAAAAACTATATAGCCTTAGCAAAATTTATATATTATTTTCTCTTTTATGACATCAGCACCGCAATTTTTGTCTTATTTTAGTTTTAACTGCAAGAATAACGATGATACGAATCCCTCCGACCCTCTTTATATGCATCCAAAATTGCAAATAAAAAATTGCGTAATACAAAATAGATTTAAGAGTCGTCATTTATTATGAGGATTGCCCTTTTACACCCAAAATATTAATTTAGGAGCCATTTATTTGGACACTGATTGAAAATACGACTCATAACTCAATAACTAAGGTGCCGCCGCGGAAAACATAAAAATATAGAGGGTTCGTTAAAATTGGGTGGACATCTCCTTGGCAAGATGACAAACGTAACACATATTTGATGATAAATGGGGTCTTGAGCACTCAAGTACCTATTAATAAAATGTGTAAGTCTAATTCAATCCTTCTTCTATTAAATACCGATAATTTTTGCTTTATTTGGCAATATTCAATATTGTAGAAGTATTTTTAAGGGAATTAGTGCTAACAAACTCGACAACCAACATATTTATTGCCGTGGCAACACCATAGAGATATAAAATATGGAGAACTTATTCCCTTCAATAGCAGAGAAACATCGTTCAGCTGTATTCTGCGCCCAACATACACAAAGTAATCGGTACTACGCATAGAGATATAAAGATATAGAGAGCTGATTCCCTTCAATAGCAGAGAATCAACGTTCAGCTGTATTCTGTGTGTTCAAAATAAACAAAGTAATTTGTTCTACGTCATTGTAAGCTGATCATAGAGATATATTATATCTCTATGATCAGCTTACGATGACGTAGTATAAATTACTTTGTTTATATTGGACGTAAAAATATAGATGAAGGGAATAAGCTCTCTATTTCTTTTATCTCTATGGTACTACATCATCGTAAGTTCATCATAGAAATAGAAAGATTTGTTTATATTGGGCAATATGACGTGTTTCTCTGAATAATCCAATAAGCTCTCTATGTCTTTATATCTCTATGGACAACACATTTTTTTCTTCGACAGTTGACATGGTCATAAAGACAACGAGAGGATCAAAGCGATATATTTTCATGAAGTCAAAATATTATCAGAAAAAATCAACAATCTACAGTGCAATGATGTATACCAAAATATGTGATGTGATTTCTTAATGTTTCTCTGCTATTGAAGGGAATGAGCTCTCCATATCTTTTTATCTCTATATGGTTACTCCCTCTTCTCCTTTCTATTTTATTGCTTATGAAATGATAAAGCTAAGGATACCAACTATTGATAAATTTTTAACGTAATTTTAAAAGATTGTTAAAATGTTAAAAGAGCATTTTCCAGCGACTTAATCCAAAAGTTGCAATAATAAAAAATGTAATAAATATTTCATAGAATAGCAAACGCTTGTTTTTTTGTATGTGTGGAAATATGCCCATGCTTCATTTTAAGAAATCACACATGTCTACATTGAAAATAGAGCTGACTTTTCGCTTACGAGTGGTTTTTAATGGCGTTATATCGGCAAGAATCTATTGTTGCATTAGATTTTTCATGGACTGATAATAATACTAATCTTTGTGAAATTTCATCATCCATGAAAACATGAAATAAACATACAATGTATGTATTTTATTTATGGTATTTCACAAAGTTTAATATATTTTTTGTTAACATACATGCTTCTGGACTTCAATCCTTATAAGTGAGGTCTATATTGGAATTGGCATTCTGTACAAAATAATACACCTTAGACATGCAATGCTAGGAAATAATGCTGAATTAACACTTAGGGTAATTATATTCATGTATGAATGAATCAATATCCTTGCAAGATACAGGACTTTAGTTGTGAAGTAAGTAAAAAATGTTGCTTTATGGCTTGCACGATCATATTTTGCCATTAAGCAATAAAAATGTATCGTATAAGCCGATAAAAGATTTCATTGTTTCAGTTTTATGTGATATTTACTTTTACTTTGATATGAAGTGTTTCGATTTGTTTGTTTTTTATCAATCATGATCTCTACTAGGAGAATAAACGATCCATGTGTCATATTGTGTCTTGTTATTGTTGCTATTATTGTTTTTATTAAATATATGTAAGAGAACAATAACTCAGTGCGTTAAGACTTGTTCTTTCAATGGTGAGGGCACAGGTTCGAATCCCTAGAAAGGATGGTCAATTTTGGTGAACCTCATTGATTATAGGTTCGATAGTCTAATTTTAACGCTTTAATGCTTATTTAAATCCACAAAGATGCAATTCTATACAATCATTTAGGCTATATATATATATACACTTCACAAAAAATAATTCCAATTTTATATTTAGCTTCCTGTTTCATGGTGATACTTATAAATAATAAAATTATTTAACAAAAAAGAATAATGACAAACGTGACATATTGCTAAGACTGGGGGATTCTCATACATGCAAGAAGGAAGAACGAATGATTTTTTTTCGTTTTGACCGATAGGGGGAGTGGTTTATATATAAAATATGAAAAACAACTTTCACATTCTATTGATTTTAAGTCAGAAAGCCTTTTGTCTCAACAAAATTCATTATTTAAGTATCATATATATATATATATATAGCCATATATATATTACATTTTTACTGTAGTTGGTTTATCACTTTTTTATAATGAAAATTGAGAAGATGGTGTCAGAGATTACGAGTCGAATATCATGAGGCCTCTCTCACTTCCTGAAAATCTTACGTTATGACTGAACTGTTTTTTTTTGTTTATATGAGCTTTCTCTCTCTATCGGTGAAAACAAAAACTATAATCAGGAGTACCACAACTCTCGCTCTTCCTTTCTCTCTTTGGATGTGAATCCAATCTAATGTATTTCATATCAGCAGAATATCAATATTAGGTTACGATATTTTAAATAAAATTGTTTTTTCATTGATATTAATTCGAAGAAGGATATAAGAAACATATCGGATTATAAAAGGAATGACATGACTTTTCATGAGTAGCATCCTACTTATTTCATTGAAGCAACACAGTAAAGTTTTTTAGAGCCAGCATTGAGGATTCATAGATCTCACTTCTGAGTTTGAAGAGCAAAAATATTATTTTAGTATTATTACCTCCGCCGAAGGAGGTATTGTTTTCACTGGCGTTGGTTTGGTTTGTTGTTTGTTGGTTTGTCAGCAGGATAACTCAAAAAGTACCAAACGGATTCGGATGAAACTTTGTGGAGTTGTTAGAAGTGCCAAAAGGAACAAGTGATTAAATTTTGGCATCTCTGAGTGCAGAATAAGATGCAAAATGAGCTAAATACTATAAATATTTCAAGTTAGCCTACTCTGCCAAAATAGTGTCGCTGTGTGAAATCGGGTGCCGGGAGCGTCTTCCTCTCGAATTTCCGTCGAGGGGAACCCTCCCCCGTCCCTCTACGCCGCCCCAGTCGTGAAAAATCCGCCTCGGAAGCTCATAAGGACCCCGTGACGGCGGGGTTTGCACTCTGAGTGTATATATGCCTCTAGTTATTATTACAGTTAAGATACGATATCTTGAAATCACAGAGTCCACACCTGAGATCAAACCTAAAGTTTTTAATAGAGAATTCTATGATATAGGTACTTATATTATTAAATATCATCATAAGCAAATTGTATGAAAAAACATTTGTGAGTATTTATTGTCATAATAACCATTTCGATTCGAAATAGAACTCTCTCACACAAAATTTGAGAAGCTTAGGGAAGATTTATAAGACTCAAGTTATTTGGAATGTTCTGCAAACATAATTTGTAATGCCTTAGATTAACGAATCCCTTGATTTCCACCAGTTTTTGCTATATCCCAATTACTTAATAATAAAAATACAGTCTAAATCCATGCAAACCAATGTTTGCTTGACAACGATATGACAATAAGTAGTATTGAGATTCTGTATTTAAGTTGGTCGGAATACCGAGGCTAAATATATTCCACAGATAAATATAATTTTCGCTTTCAAAAAGCCATGGAATACAGCTAACGATTACATGGCGTACGCCAATCAGTAGAGGTATATTTTTATGAAGTCTTTATTTCTCAAATTAATAGAACTTCCCCTCCCTTTCCGAAGACGTTTTACCTCTTTATTTCTGAAATACTAAGTGCAACGCCCGTACACCTTTGAAATTCTACCGATAAAGTTTGGGCAAGCAATACCGGCGGTAGATGTTTCCAAATTTGAGCAAATAAAGTAAACTAAGTTTTTCCTCAGTAGTCCTGCCATTTTTACTTTGGTTTGAGACTCATTGTTAGAAGATATAAAAGGATTCAAATGACATCATCGAGAGAGCGTGCAATCAATATGTTCTTATATACTTTTACAAGTTGTTTCTCTTTTCGTGTTACTCACTTCCACTTATATAATTTAGATTATGATGTTTTAATGATGTGATGGGTCTTGATTCAGAGGGTTAATTTACTAAATAATGTTTATTTATGATTTTGTTATCACAACCCTTCTTGCCTTTTTATTTATTATTTATATATGATTTTTAAATAAATTCCCCAATATGTAATATTTAAAAAAATAAGATAATATAGTTAACTATCAAAATATTATGTTCGCAAATGTATGTTATTTAAGTTATTCGATGAGGGAATGATGTCTGTTGAAAGGAATTTAAGTTTCATAAAGAGAAAAAGAGTAGTCTATCCTCTAATAAAATATTTTGTTATTTTCCGTGTGAATACCATTGAGAGTTATTTTTATAAATACCCCTTGTCCCAATCCGGCAAAATGCTCGAGGTTTAGTGATTTAAAAAGGAGCCATAAAATTAAAGAACGAACGAACTCCTATTCTCCCTTTCTAACTTCTTTTTTCCCTCCCTCGTGAGAGAGCCATATTTTATTCCCCCCATACATATTTGTAGGGGACGCGAAAAAACAGTACACATATAGAAGCCCCACCCAGAGTTAGCTTATATCCTCCTCTCCCTCCTCTGATGATGACTCATATCCATAAGTAGACTGAATCTAAATCCCTTCTTTCCCTTTATTAAAAGCCTTACCTCTCTCAAAAGTGTACCTTTGCAAAACGTAGGCTCAAAATCCTGCAATCCTGGCCTTTTACTTTAAAGGGGTGGAGTAATTATACATATAGATATATGTAAATGTATTAAGGACCAGGGTTCCTAACCGTGTGAAAGGGGAACATTTGATCCTATATATAATATGTACTTCAAAATAAATTGACGAGGTTTTGTTAAAGTTTTTCTTTCGCAGATAATAAATTCATTTTTCTCTTATAACACAAACTTCCTCAAGTTAATAATTTAATTTCAACAAAGGCTTTTGCTATAGAGGACTCAGATCGATGTTTATTGCTGTCTTATATCGAGTACTAATAATATTTCTCATTCTCAGTTCATATTAATAAAATCGAATGAATTAATATAATAAATACCAAAGTAAATAAATATTGCCTTGCTTTCTTTGATGTTGAAGAAAGACATGGAAATATTAAGTTAGAAATGGAGAGGATGCGGTTAATTAACATTTTAAATAGTATTATAAGAATGAATTGAAAGAAAGCCCGTGCGGGGGCGGTACTGAATTCCTGAAAAAGATTTTGGGCGGTGCGGCGCACGGTAGGGTTTATTATGCTGAATAAAATAAAAATACAAAAAATCCAGTAACGCTCGCCTTTTAAGAAGAAAACATATCTAGGCTACCCACAATATGTCATTTTGACCAGCTCCGATGACTCCAAAATAACAGCTTGGCTTGAAAATAGTCAAGGATCTCCGGCGGTGCGCCATTTCCAATTGCATCGACTGACGCTTTCAAATCACCCCTTTTCAGACCCCCCAAAAAAATATTTGGAAATAATGGTACTAATTTTAATATTGGAAAAGCCATCCAGTAGCCTATGGAATCAGTTTTCAAAACGTCTGCAAATATCCCATATATTTTGGTCTTTCTATTGGTGCCTTTCTGGAGCTTGCGTTCCGTTTGTTTCCATCTCCTGCCGCGCTTGCTCCGCAGTTAGTTCTAGTGAATGAAGTCATCTCGACTCTGTCTTTAAAACTGTGTCAGCGAAATTTATATCCGCTTTTCAAAAACTGCATGTTTGTGATTTGGTGGCATAGAGACATGTCTTCTACTCAGACAAATAATAAATTACTCTTCTTCAAATAGGCTGTTCACGCTGTTTGTAACGGGGGCACAGCTGAGCCTATGTCCGCTTTAGTGGGCTACAGGACCGCAAGCTTATGATTTAAATGTGAGCATGCTTTGTAAAGTAAGCACGCTTTTCCCTAAAAAGTATTCATATGAGCCTTCATCACGTCCCTGTAATATTTACATTATCACGGTAAAATATTTACAGTTATCAACTAGACAGCCAATGTATGGGAATGTTTTCAGAAGCGTGCTGTGAAAAAAAGCATTGTGATACGGAGAGATAAAAGAATCAGAAGAAAAGAAAACCAGCTATTTAAAAGAAAGGACCGAGTTATTGAAAATGAAAATCAGGAAAAAGTCAGAAAAACAGATGGCTCGCTGCATGCAGTCCCTTGTGCGAAGGCAGTGAATGAGGTAACGTTGCAGGTGCAGGACCGTCAAAAGTGATGCTGGGCCTGCTGCAAGTACCGCTTACCCCCTGTTTGGTCAAAGGAGCAATTTGAACAGTTCAGAACAAAAAACGAATGGTTGTATGCCCAATGGCATGCTTGGCTGCATCTCATGCCGTGATGTTAAGGGCCTTGGTGTCAGCGCATCTCGAGGTGTTAATATCGTAAGCAATTGGGCAGAGGGGATATCGCCCCATGGGCCATTCAAGGACCGTGCAGCTGTCATCTCTCCGCAAAAAAATTCATGAGCACAGAGATCTGCAGCCCCAATGAAAGCTGTTAAGATTCTTAAAACTGCACAGAAAGAGATCCTTTTAAACATGAATGCCACCAGCCAGGGTCTGCGTTTGAGGCCACTGCCAAAGTGTTCAGGACTGCTATTTGTTGCCAAACATGACAAGCCTTTTATAGATTTTGAGAAATTAATTGATCTTCAAGAAGCAATTCACTCAATTAGGTCGCATTCTGCACAGCAAGACAGTCTGTGTTGACATAATTGACCATGTATCAACTCAAATGAAAATCAATTGTGAGAAGGATAATGAAAATAAAAGTATAATGCTGTGTGGCTGATGAGTCAACCAGTGTGGGCACAATCGACAATGATTGTGTTTTAAAGGCCAGCATTGACGGCGAGATGGAGCCCATTGCTTTTCCCTTAGATTGATTGAGCTGGGACATTTGTCTGCTGCTCACTCAAAGGCAAGATAATGCACTGTCTCCTTAAACAATGGAGCTCTGCAGGAGATGTTGATTGGATTTTGCAGTGATGGGCCAATGTGATGCTGGGAGTGAAGTCAGGCGTTGGGAAGCTGCTCGAAGGTGACTTCCCAAATATAATTTTATGGCACTGCCTGAATCATAGGCTGGAGCTGGCGGTTGGCTCAGGCATTGGAAGCCACTGGAGGGACAAAATACTTCCAGG
>CP045907.1:7825869-7841768 GCA_013387185.1 Caligus rogercresseyi
ATTTGTGGAACATTGCTTCTGAGGAAGTAAAATATTTCCCAACAAGATTTTACGTCGGATTCTGAAAACTCAAATTGATGTTTATTTTAATCATTGAGAATCGTTTTTTGTTGGTTGTTCTGTGCATTTTTATAGTTATTATTATATTGTGTTATTATATTGAGTCTTTGTTTCTATTAAAATTCCCAAGAATTTATAGAACAGGAATAATAAAACAAATAAATACTCATACTTTTTGAGCGTGAGGATTTGCTCTATGTCTTCAAAATTGTATGTGATGTCGACATAGTCCAATCAAGAATTTACAAATCAAATGCTTCCATGCCCATGACAAAAGACACTTCAGATTTTATAGGATGAAATTCAATGCTCTCAGTATTAAATGTTCACAATCATCAGCTGAGAGTGAGTTGATGTCTTATGTCATAATGCAACTTTTATTATTATTATTCCCAATTCGCGATTTCTTTTCACTCAACACGTTTTCGAAGAAGGTCTCAGATTGTTTTTCCTTGGAAAATTATATCCTTGTCTAAACTAAAGCGTAAAAGTAAAGTAGTGCATGCAGGAAAAAGTAAACAAAAACTTGGCCAAAATTTTGGTTATTTTGCTTAACGTTAGATGTCGCTAGTCCATGAAATTACGTCACAATCCTATTTAAAACCGGTTTAAAGGGATTAAGACACTCAAAAACACTATTTTCAAGATAAAAGGTTCCAAATATAAATAATAAAAGGACTTTATTAAATTTTCAAAGAGCTCTAGCATCAAAGCGCCCTTACGGACTCAAGAAGATCTAAAATTTTGGCCAATTCCTTGTGGGGAAAAAGGAAGAATTTTATGTAATGCATGTGCTACTTTACTTTAACGCTTTAGTCTAAACTATTGAAGCATGGAACGAATGCCTTATATTTTAAGAAGATCTCCAGAAAGGAAATTTTCTACATTAAGAGCTGCCGTTTTTTTTGTTTCTAAGACTTCTTGGCATATATGTAATAACTAAGATTTCTATGGTACAAAAAGCCCGATGTAAAAAGTGTTTTCCCTTCGTTCTGCTTTGAACTTACCATTCATCTTTACCTAGGTATAGTTTTTTTCTTTGACGGTAATGAAGGAGAGAAAGAGACAAAAAAATACCATTATATTATTTTTGCTTTCCCGCCTTAAGCAGCTTATGCATGACGTCATATTCATTGATAGGCAAAGAAACTTTTAATTAAAAGGTCCACAATTTCGCTACTTTATTAAACTTTTAATGTAAGACAAGCCTTGAATGATTGATTTTTATTTTTATGCATGTATTTGTACTTCTAGAGTTACTTATATTTTTAAACTCTTTTAGATAGGATGGGAGTGGGTTTAAAACGAAATATATATGCCTCAGACGTATATAATAATTTTCCAATAAATAAATTATGGCCGTACCAATAATCAACAAACGTCTCATGCTCATTGCAGGGTTGAAAGTGGTTTTTATGCTATTCTGAATTTTTAATGGCCTTATTGCAATAATTTGATTGCTCTTTGAAATGTAGGTCATTGTCGTGCATGAGACTGCTGAAAAGATACAGCCAATTTATTTCATAACGTCTGTAATGGAACACGTACTGCTTTGAAAGTTTTACTGGTGCGGCGTTCCGGAATGTTCTCTGGTGTAACGTTGAATATTCATAAGTCGAACTTGGGTATTTATTCCAATTGTATGATTTTTTTAACATGGCATCAGATATGACCTTTGTCAATGGAACCTTTCCTTATCATGTGTCTAGTATACTTACCTCTTAGCCAGTTGCAAATTGATTTATTCAATATAAAGTTGGGTTCTTTGTTTGTGTAGACAAATGACATCAGAGAGCGTCTGTTAGAGCATTAAGGTGCTCTAAAAGTACATAACAATTGCAAAATCATTAATCTATATTTCCCCTGTTATTGGTTTTGTCAAATGAACCTCAAACTTGATTCAAATTAATTCCTTCCGATATCAATATAAAAAAACAATAATTAAGATAAAAATCTTATATCTTCTATAAAATACTAATTTTTCTTAATATGAAAAAAAGTCTGGGCTTCTCATAACAAAAAAATGTACATCCCTATATATTATTGTATTTTCCAGCCATACCATGACACATAAATAATAAAGTCTGTGACATTTAGAATATGAATAAATAAACAACAAACAGAGATATTCAAGGAGAGACGTTGAACTTATCAGGGTGGAGGAGTCTCCTTTATAGTACTCTCATGCTTATGTAATCATAATAATATTCCATGAAATATATGCAAACAAAAATAAAACAAATGACACAACTACTCTCATGATTATTGAAGGCACAATTATCCTAGTAATATAGTACTACAATTAACTTTCTCTCATGTTATTTTATGCAAATAAATGTTTGTTTGTAAGCATAATGAATAACTTAATGTTATTTGATACTTGCTTTAATACTCTTTGTAACCAGATAATAGTCGGATGATTCCGTTAAGCATTCAAAGTATTCAATTTGTGATCATAAATTGCTCTTGAAAGTAAATAAACTTTATATTCAGTTCTACTTTGTAATTATTATCATGCTTTGAAAGACCAGGAAAATATAAAAAATGATACTTTGTCTATTGTTTTAAAAAGTAAGGCTGTTCTAATCATAGACTTATATGCTTCAATAAGAATGCTTAGTCAGAGATCATCTGAGCCATGAAGTCCCAAAGATCACAATAATATATTATTGAAGATCATATCAATTTTTTGTTTGGGTTTCCAGCAACATCAACTATGACTGTTTGTAAATTCAAATCACTGGACCAAATGTTTCACATTTCACCTTTATGTTAGTTTGAGAATGTCGAATCCAGTACCTCCAATAAACCATCGGGTATACTAATTATACTATATATTGTTTGCTCCAAACAAAGCGTTCCTGGACCCAAAGGCTTTACATGCCACCGTTATGGCAGTTAGGAATTACAAATCTACCTCTAGTGTGCCATCGGATGTCACAATCATGCCATTATTGGGGTTTTAAATATGCGTCAATTGGTCCTTTGGGCTACGCGTGTCACAATTATATCACATCTAGACTTCAAACCAATCACCAATGAGTCCTATGTTGCGATATCCCATGTTGACGTGCTCTTAATGTAACATAACCAAGGCGAAACGATAATAGCTTTGGTGATCAATACTTTAGCGGCAAAAGTGACACGTGTTGAGATGCCAAGGCTTTGCAAAATCAAGGGGCACTGCCACAAACAGTAGTGAGGCTGAAGATAACTGAATTCGATCCCTGTCCAGGAATAATTGTAGCCATTCGTGAAAGATGTGCGCCAAAAGAGGTTTATGAGTTCTTAGAACTCTTCCACAGCAATTGTTCATTGCATTACGAATATATTCAAGGAGTATTGTGTTCTACGCACACCGTGGATTATTTTGTATATCCATTTGTATAAATGGATGAGCAATATTGGTATACAAAGTATATACATATATTATATATGATCATAATATGCGCGAGTCTGAAAGAAAATTAATGATAGCAGTCAAGGAGAGGGAGTTTTTCCCCCTTCAAATAAAAGGCGGGAAGAAATACGAATACTACAATAATAATAACAATAATGATAGGTAATGGTTTTATGTCAAGTGATAAATTATTTGAAGGGTGCTCTGATTCGCCACACTTTAGCGTCGTTGATGGTTGTTCTCTCTTCTTAATGGTGGTCTTCTCAGAGACATCCTCTTTTTTTCCCCTCTCCCTCTCTTTTTATTAACCAAATCGAATTAAGAAAATAATCTTGCCTTACTTGATAGATATAAATGAAACCATAGACATATGATAATCAAGTGTATATAACAAGGGTCTAGGGTATTCAATAAAATTCAAAGAGGCTTAGTTAGAATAAAAGCCATAAAGCAAAAAGTCCATTATATAAATCATAACCAAAAATAAAAAAACCCTTTTAAATAGCTACAAATAAAACTGCAGAATTCGGGGATAAGAAAAGTCAACGCATCCTCAACGAGTGACTGCGGTTTTGTGCGGAATGTGGACCGGTGGCATCATCGGCCCGTTTTTCTTCAAAAACGAGCAAGCCGTTACGGTCAATGGCGAGCACTATTGGTGGGCATGTTGGGATATTTTTTGTTTCCTCAAATGGTAAAGGAAGACATCGACGACATTTGATTCCAACAGAATGGCGCTACGTACCACATATCCCAACGTACAGTGGATCTTTTACACTCTGACTATGACATAAGCCGAAATATCGATGCCAACTGGCCACCTTGAGGCTGGGATTTGACTACGTTGGACTATTTTTGTGGGGAGCCGTCAAGGATAAATGTACTGCCTATCATCCAGAGACGATTGACGATGAAGCACGAAATTGGAGTTGCCAATGTAACTATTGGATCTCACACAATCGAAAATGTATCGAAAAACTGGGTCGACAGGATTGGCTACTCTAAGGCCAGCGACGGCAGTCATATAAATAAAGCAATGTTACACCATTAACAGAATGAGAGGCTTTAAAAAAAAATAGTGAAAATATTTGTACGGTTTTTATATCAAAAAGAAAAAAACTTATTGAGCCACTCTTTACATGACATTATTTTGTATTTATATTATAAGAATATGAATCTTGAAAATATCTATTTTCCTACTAACATTTAGGCAACCTTTGTTATATTACACTATAACATACATAAAAATTCAGCTCCTTGAAAAAAAAAGGGTTTATTACCTCCGCCGAAGGAGTATTGTTTTCACTGGCGTTGGTTTGTTGGTTGTTTGTCAGCAGGATAACTCAAAAAGTACGGAACGGATTCGGATGAACTTGTGGAGTTGTTGGAAATGCCAAAAGGAACAAGTGATTCAATTTTGGCATCTCTGAGTGCTTCTGTAAGATGCAAAATGAGCTGAATACTAATAAATATTTCAAGTTAGTTTACTCTGCCAATAGATGTCGCTGTGCTGTGAAATCGGGTGCCGGGAGCGTCTTTCTCTCGGAATTTCCGTCGAGGGGAACCCTCCCCCGTCCCTCTACGCCGCCCCAGTCGTGAAAAATCCGCCTCGGAAGGCTCATAAGGACCCCGTGACGGCGGAGGTTTGCACTCTCTGAGTGTATACATGCCTCTAGTTATTATTATTATTTTATGGACCTTTCAAGTACTCAAATCTTATTGCAAAGACCTTGGTACTAATCTAATGAACCATTTAGATTTCAACAGAAATCATTGGTTGGTTTAGCAGCCATACAATCAAGTGATCAAATTAAAGATAAGGGGAAAAAGTACACAATGGAACAAACTGGTTGCAATTTGGTTGGCTATTGTCAACTAGGAGGGAGGCATGGGTCTTGGGAGTGTCATTTCTCATGCATCTATGTTATTAGTGCAGATTGCACTGTTTTCAATGACAAAAGACATCCTTGAAGACTTCCATTTGTGTATGTGTGATACATTATTTAAGTAGGGAATGAGTCTGCTTTTGTTTCTTCCCAAGGATGGGACCTCGATATACTTAGAATGTCACTGATGCATTCAAGGGTAAATGCATCCGTCCCCTATTTTTGACATGAATTTATCCTTTCAATAGGAGATGGATCAGACCCCGAAAAATTATAATTGCTTAATAACCATTGATTATAAGGATAAAATAGTTTTTAAAACTTGCACAAAGATGTCTTTTTTTTGTTAGTTCTCACAAACTCACTAATAAACATTATTGTTCAGTTGGCAATTCTTATTTCATTTCTTTTGGGCTGTCTTATTGTCAGTGATTAATATTTTACTTATCGGCAAGGGTGAATCAACAAACATTCATTTATTCTCTGAGTGTGAGAAGTTTATTTATTTATAAAATGTTATATTGGACTAATACATAATTATATAACATGAAGTAAGGCCCGTGACAAAAAGTGTTCTGAAGGATAAAATTATTAGCTCCGAACTAATGTTTACAGAAAAATAACATAGTTGGCCAAAGCAACCTATGGAAGCGCTGAATATTGGGCGTTTTATAGTTCTCCATTGTTGGGGGACAGACAGCGACTGAAAGAACGCAAGAGAAAGTGAAACTACATATTTTTCTTATGAGAGATTGATGTGACATCACTGATGCAAGCACATACAGTGAGGCTTTTAAAGGTGAGGTACTGACGTCATCAGTCCAACGAATGACGTCAGGGCCTCACCTTCCAAAGCCTTTCTTCTCGTAATTGCATTTATGTCATCGCAGTCCTTATTTCATGGTGTATATATATATATACAAATATATATATACAAATATGTATATATATACAAATATATTGTATATATAATAATTTATATATATATATATATATATACATATATGAATTTCACTCTCATTCCGTCACTGCCCCGATATTCAGCGCTACCCTAGATTGCTTCGGCACTCTATATTATCCATGGTTCATGCAGCAACAACTACGGTACTGAAGAGATGGCTTTTTTTCATCAAGCAAACTGCTTTCTTTTATTCAGCCACTCATATTTTCAAGAATAAAGTCCCAGTTTGGTATCCTTAAACATAATAATATTTGTTCATATTTTCCCTGCTTCTCACAACTTATAAATTCTGACTGTATATGGTGCTCGCGGACTCAGAGATTTATAATCTTAATCCCGGCTGATATAAGAATAAAGGCTTTATAGGAATGATTTGATTCATAATCAACTGATCCCAGATGGG
Source organism: Caligus rogercresseyi (assembly GCA_013387185.1). Lineage (NCBI taxonomy): Eukaryota > Metazoa > Arthropoda > Copepoda > Siphonostomatoida > Caligidae > Caligus > Caligus rogercresseyi. The sequence goes on from CP045907.1 coordinate 7,832,580, forward strand.
AGATTTAAGTATTGTTTCTTAAAAGCAGCCTGTGAACACAAACCACCATGTCCGTGCATCTTAAACCGGTACCCCCAAGCTCACAGGAGGAAGCTAATTCCATTTCTAGTACACATATAAAAAGATTGTGCCTCCTTGAGAAATGGAGGAATAGAATTTTACATTCTTTGACGGGAATCCATGATGGAAAGAAATTTACAGCGCAGATATAGATATCTGGTAACTATATCTATTTCTCAAACCACTGCATGAACTGTGGCAAACTATACAATACCGTACTACACGCTTTTGTGGATTGTCCTTATGTATCCATCCTCAAAAAGTTTGTGGATCTTAATGTGAGAGGCCTGGATAAAAGTGGAGACAATTATGTGAGACGAATTATTTTATTTGGATTGGCGAAGAAAACTGGGCCCCAGTCACCCAAGGCAAAGTCGATTGGATTGCGAGGAAAATAATAATATCAGCTGCAGCACGTTATTCTATCCTGGTACTCAAAATACCTTCCCTTTTAGATGACTCCTGGACTAGCGCCGCCAGCATTGTAAAGTTTTACCCATCAGCATCAAGTCACTATTTTAGTTAATCAAAAAAATTATGAAATTTTATAAATAATTATTCACATGTAATTTTTATCTGTTTTTAATGGTGTTGTATAGTCGATAATGTCTTTGTTCAGAGTTTATCATAAACTATAATGTTTATTTTATTTTATTCATGTATATATGTCCATTTTATATATATATGTCCTCTCTGAACAAATAAAGGAAGAAAAAAAATCGCTACCAAGTTTCTCAAATTTACTCTTCATCCTTTTCCTATCCCCCTCCCTCCAAAGCTTTAATACATACTAGAATGCGCCTGGTTCGTAACAAGATAAGTCAAAACTCCAACGGCAACATTCTTATCACGTACTTTTTTTAATACTCGGAGAGATTAAGTGAGTTTATAATAGTGGTATAAATAGTTGATAAACGCGCCATTTGTCACTACTTTCAACGCCTCAAAAGGAGATACCAGAGTTTACCTCCTGCATCTTGATCCAATAGTATTTATTGAATGTCTGAAATATAAAATATAATCGAAAGCAGCAAGCTCCGAGCAATTCTAATATCAGCGGCAACTCGGTACACAGCTTTTGCTCTAAAGATTCCGACTCTCGGTGGAGGATCTTGGGATAACACGTCTGTACTCGTTAAATACATGTCAGTAGAATTTTAAGGTCTTACGGGGTATATTAATTTTAAACTATAATGTTTATTTATGTTTTTACCAAACATAAATCTTCCCCTTTTTATATCTATTTTTATTTTATTATTGTATTTTATGAATAGAATAAAAACCTTTGCCATGAAAAAAATATATAAATCGACCATTTCAATGGATAAAATTGAGTCATTGTATAACAATATTTAAAAAGCTGCAAATCGATAAATTGTAAAACAAAAAACAACCCATATTTGTCTGAACATTATGGTTGCAGTTAGAAAAAATATCATACTTGAATTTACATAGAATTCTTATAGTTTTTATCCAAAAAATAGATTTAAATATTTAAAAAATCGAGTATTGCTTATAATTTTAACTGTTTTGAGTACATCTGAAAAATAACGTCTTTCATTGCACTTTGGTAGGCTAGATCTCTTCTAGCATCCAAAATTTTAACATACCACACCCATGAAACTATGGATATATATATATGTCTAGATCTAACTTAATATCCAAAGTTTTTATTCTACAAAGACAACATAAAATACTAATCAAAAAGTTCATAATTGTTTGCTTTTTGTCACTTATATAAGTATGTTTGTTAGTGAATCTGTATTTGTAAACATTAGTTTTTTCATGGTGGCCAGTGTTTCAATTTTAAACTAAAAAGTTGGACTAGCAGGCTATTCCCATCTTAAGTAAGACTAACTTCATTTATACATAACATAGATGAAAAGACAAAATAAACTGTTATTAAATTTTTCATCTTCCTCATTTGGGTTCCCACATAAGAAAAACGTACAAACAGCGGACTGAATTTAAATTATATTTATATTAGACAAGTTAAATGATCGTCTGTTTTCTACCCATTCAAGAAGGCTTTTTTTGTTGTCTTGAATGTCTTAGACAAATCTACTACCTTCACTTATTGAATGTCTCTCAGAAATACTCATCTCCTTCTAAGTTTACTTTAAATCCCTCCATTCATGCTTTACTTTTTAGGTAAGTATGAAGGCAGGCAGAGAGGCCATACACAATTCCTTCGCTCTTGTGTGATGCGGAAGATGACTTGGTTAATCGATAGCTTCTTAATATAATTGATGCTCAGGGAAGCAGAAGGGAACATAAGTCCCTTTTATCAATTTATTTGGAAATACATACTAAAGAGTCACTACGACAGGGAATTATATTATCATATACATACATAAATATCATATTTATATATTATATATATATATATATATATATATATATATATATCACGACACGACCGGGTCCCGGCTTTTTTTTAACGGCCCGGCCCGGTGTCTAAAATCACCTGCCGGGACTTCAGTATATTTTCGTTCCTTCGTCATTATGTAAGTGATGACAGTTTTTTTAAAAATATTTAAAATGTTTTCTACAAAAAAGGTCATCATTTTTTGAAAATGTTTTTATTATTTTAGGAGTAGATACATAAATAAATTTATCTTTCTTTCTTATCTATCGCACCGATCGATATTCGTAGATTTATGATAAAATCTACCGAATACCGAATCGGTGGAACCGAATCCCAGCTCTGGTAATCAGGACCATTAGTAACTAGGACCAAGCGTTACTCTTCATAAATGGAAGCTCTAGAACATCATATCTACCCGCAGCTCTATAATATATATATATATATAAATTTTATTGTTTATTTAAAAGTTTGTGAAACTTCAAATAAAATATAATTAAAAAGTATACAAATTAAGGAATAAAACGAAAATTATTTATGAAATAAAAATAGGGAAGGGTTATTTTTTTTAGAGAAAATTGTATATTGAATGGGATAGGACTTCGTCTTCGAATCCTTCATGCTCAGCTTACTTCAACATTACTTACAAAAAATTACGATTGACGTCCAAAATATTATACATGCCAAAATAATCTAAAAGACCTTGATTGTAATATTTTACTTCCTTGTGTTTTTAATTCATAAAAAGATTGCTAAGATAAAAAGATACTGATTGCCCTTTCATCATGCTACAATTTGAAAATTATTATTTTATTTCGTGAAACAAATAATAATTATTGGTCTATGAAGAGCATTTAATTGTGGGTTTATCATTATTATTATCAACTGTTAAGCAAATAAAGGTCAATAAATATTAGCATGTGCTATTTGTTTATTTTGCCATCATTATAAAATTTTAAGAGAGTTTAATGTAATACAAAACAATGAAGCCAGATTCGTTAAACTATTCCGTTTCCTTAATGACCTTCAAATATTCACCCTTTTGAAGAAGACAGTCAGTCATTATGACCGTTTTTTATAACTGTCTGGATTTATTTATTTTATTTATTAATATGTATTTTTGTTTTTTTTTTTTATATTTCACATAATAATATGTTTTGTAGATGTTTGGTCATATATATTATATATAAACTATAATTTAATGTATTTATTTATAAAATGTATTTTATTAATGTATTTACAATTGGAATGAACGATTTCAATTAAGAATATATATGAAAACACTCCCTTTCAGAAGATTACTCAATACATTTAGATTTGAAACAAATACATTTATTAACCTGTACAAGTCGTATATTCTGGCAAATTATAGTCAATCTTCTTCGAACAAATGTGGGCTAAAGTTTTATCATTATAAAAAATGCTTTGCATTGCACTTATTCTTTCATTCTTCCTCTGGATTTGAGTATAAATATTTCTACCATTTTGTTATTGACCTATTTTAAAATTTTAACAACATTATTCCAGGATTTTTAAAAATATATTTATTAAAATATATTTTATTTCAACGAATTTAGCTTCCTATTTATAAATAGTCCTAATTTATATTGCTGATTGACGTTATACTTATTCAAAACATTTTACACGGCCAAAACATTATGTTAAGGTCTGATGGAGACTGATTTATTTATCAATAAACAAACTTAAATGACATAAGAAGTCTGCATGATCCGTTTGACGATTAGATCATTAAAAGCTTGTATCTTTAGTCTCTAACTGTCCTGAGCACACAATCATTTTTTCCTCCCTTTTAATCGGTCCAAAAATAGCATGTCAGTTATATTTAAAATATCAACATTATTAAATGCATAATATTATATATTTTTGTTTTTTATAAATAAAGTTCGGTAATAACCAATGAAACTAAAATGTTAATTATGTTTTTTACACATTAACGTCATTTTATATACCATTTACTTAATGTGCTTGTTTATTCTTTTATGGACTTTTGAATAAAAAAATCATATTGCTCTGTCTAAAAGTACCATTTCAAACAATTAGTTAAATTTGCAGTACATTATGCACAGTGGCTGAACTGATTTAAATGTCCAATCGAAATGCATGCATTTTATTATCCTTTACAAAGATGGAGAAAAAGTAGTTTTTTGCTGGGATATTTTGTGTGCATAGTAAAGCTACACAAGAGTAAACATTTGTGTAATTGAGATGCTAAAGCATGGTTTAAACCAACGACATATAATGTTGTTTACTCTTCTTACAGATAATTTGAGACCTTGAGAATAACTTCAAGATTCATTTAAAAAGACACTTTTCTTTGTTTGATAGTTTTAGAATGCTTACAATACCTTATATTTGTTTACAAATTAAGGAAACTTTCAAAAGTAATATAACTACATGAATAGACATTAGAGTTTTTTTTTTATCTATAACCAAAAAGGCACTTTGTACGACGCACAATATATTGGAGTATGTCTTCCTAAGAAATAAAATCATTTTGTAACCTAAATAATTTCTTTTTGGCGATGATTTCAAACATACCTTTAATAATGAATCAATTATGACATGAATGGGTTATGAGGATCCGATAAAATAATAAAACAACTATATCTTATAGTATTATAGAGCAGATACATAAATTCAATATAAGCTTATGCTATGCATGAATAATATAATTTTTGAAAGTTGCATTTAATATTGGATACTAAGAGACAGTAAATGGTAAAAAAATATATAGCCTTCCATTTCCTACAAAATCCAAGTACATATTAAAATTTAGATTAGTATATACTAAATTTCAAATAATCCTAATAAGTTATAACAAATTATGTATTTAATTGTCCTTTGTTATAAACTGTCCATATTAAATGCATATGAAGAAGTAAAAGCAGATACATAAATAAAGTCTCTCTTTTCTAATCTACCGTTCCGAATATCGATCGATACTGTAGATATATAAAAAATCTACCGAATACTGATATCGATCGGTTGAATGTATATATCGATATCGAACCGGCGGTAGATTTTTCTACCGAATCCCAGCTCTGATATATATATACATATATTTTATATCAACACCTATTATTAAATATGTGATATCCTGAGATTCCTTGAGGAATCTAGAATCAAAACTTATTTTTTTGTACGTCAAAAGCCAAAACCTTATATTTCTATGCCTAAAACATAATAAGCATTTTAGAAATAATATTACTTATTTTTAAAAGATGTAAATATATTTCCAAAAATCATCATTGATTTATAGTTTATGGGACAGGAGTTTTTTCTGACAATGTCTCATATTTTAAATCAATTAAGCCTTATTATCTACTCCTAGGTATCTAGTAATAGTTGTTTCAATTAGAGAAGCAGAGTACAAGTGTGTTCAACTTTTTTGGTTGAGGGCGCAGGTTGAATCTCGAGAGTAAAAGGAGAAGCAGCATGAGATTAAAGAGAAATTTGAATTCTATGAAAACCAATCGACGACCTCAAGGAGAATATATGATTAGAAACGGCATAATAATAATATATATTAACGTTCATATTGGAACCCACTAATAGCGGGACTTAATGATTAGCCTAATTAAAGACATAATATCATTATAATCTTCGGTATATCACTACTCACCCAGAGAAAACAACACCCACTCTAAGATGTAACCACTCTCACAGGAGGAGGAGGATGAATAATAGCGTGATCTCTGAGTGTGATCACGATGAATGCATGCGAAAAATACTTTGTAGGACTCAAGTTTCATTCCTTGCTCATGAAACACACGCAAACTGCAGATCATCAACATGTATTTCTTGTACAATCTCTCTCTCTCTCTCTCTATATATATATATTATAGATATATAATATATATATAATGGAATATTAATCAGACCTGTATTTATATACACATTTAAATAATATAATGACGAAACTCGAAATAAACACGAATATTCCACACTACTGCAATTTCCATTGTAGAGGAACCATAGCGAGCTTTTTCGTTTTCATTAACAGAGACATATTTTGGAATTCAACTCTAATCGTCAGCGGTTAAGACCCTTTTTACATAAGAATCATAAATATATAGGTAACATTAGGGGTATTATAAAAACCTAATATTGAGATATTAAACTACCACCCCCGCGGAAAGTTGCGTCATAAGAAATTAAATGATTGTAGAAAAGGATTGGGTTTGATAAAAAACACATAAACACAACGAAATAATTTATAAAAAATACTATTTATAGTTATATATTACACAAATATATTACCAAAGACTTATTTAAAAAAAAGTATCTAATTTATAAACATTAAGAAACAAAATACTGTTTATAATCATGTATTACATAATATTATTACAAAGACACATATTTATAAAATTAATATAATTATCATAAATTATAACAAAACAAAATACTGCTTATAATCATATATTACATAAATATTATATCAAAGACATATTTAGAAAAAAGTTTATAATTTATTGGAGCATTTAATTATCCACTGTTTCATTTTTTCGCTCCCTCTTAAACTTTTTCTTTGACTAGCTTTTTGCTCGATTTTTCATATTTTATTTGGAGAAATACACAAATTTTAGCAAATATATTAGCTTCCAATGGAACCGACGGTCCATTTGACATTGATTTAAAACTCTTTTTACAAGGTTGTCGTTCCTATCAACCCATCCATTTACTATAAAAATTATTTGAAATTTTTTGTTCGCATTTCCTCATAGCATCTTAAAAAATCTTTTGCTTTTTTTTAAAATTAATTGAAGTCATTTTTTGTAAGAATACAATGCACCAATGATAATTGAGTAGGGATTTAATACTTATTATATATAGTAAAGTGATTTGTTTAGTTTTCTCGCAGACGTGACGTTACACGAAAAAATATTTCGGAACCTAAGTTTATATATTAATGAACGGCGAGGTGTTGGTATTTCTTTCTTTGTTTTGAATGTAGGGAGTTTTATTGACTCATGATTGATAATATATTCCATGACATTGGCATTCAGGGTTTCAAAAGACCAGAACGAAATAAGAGGAAGTATCCAAAGGTTGCAATCATGGCTGACAAATTAGATTGTCTGATACTGAAGCGCAGCGAATGAGGAAATATCATCAGGGATCCTCAAAAAATGCCGCTCAAAATTGGAATTCATTGGGTTGACTCACAGATAGACGCAAATAGAAGCTTGGAAATCGACGAAAAATATTTTCTCAACTGATAAAGAGGAGTTTTAAAAGTAACTTATTATTTTAAACTTAATTCTTATCTCTTAAAAAATATTTTTAGAACCCGAACATGAATACATTGATCAGGTATCACCAAAAAGTGGCAAAGCAGAAAATGAAGCGAAAGAATTACTTTCAGTAATCGAAGAACATCAAAGCCTTGATACTTTGGTCGCTGTTGTGTGTGACGGATGCAACACCAATTTCGGAATATGGTCAGAAGTAATAAAAAGACTGGAGTTATCTCTTGAATGACCACTTCGGGGAATTATTGTGTCTTCTATACATGAATGAGATACCTTTTAGAGAAGTTTTTAAACATTTAGATGGCGCACAAAAAGGACCCGGACTTATGAAGGTCCCATAGGAAAATTTATTAATACTGACCTTACCAAAATCCAATATATTTTATAGTTGAAGGAAAAGTAAAATACTTAAATCAACGATTAGTGGATTATTTAAGATCAGATTAAAAATATTTATATGAAATTACATTAGGTATATGTACTATTATAATCGGCAATAAATTTCTAACTAACTAACATTAGGTATATGTACAAACAGGAAAAATTTCGAATCCAAGCTTTTGCTACAGGTCTCCAGGAGCATTACTAAGCCAGCGCAATTTTAAGATCCTATATTTCCACAAAAAGTCCATGTGAGTCTCACAAAAAATGAAGGCTTAAAGCATTACCAATTTGCCGTAACTTTTTTACAAGAGATTGATGAAGATTTAACCCCTTCAATTGAAAAAGTACTCAAGAGAAACGCTTTTTTGCCAACCCTGAAAATATATTGCTTGCAGGCCTAATCGATAAAGAAATAGAAACAATAATATTTGCCTGGAAAAATATTTGTTTCCAAGAAAGAATAAGAATCTTTCAACTACCCAACACTATCAATTTTAATTCCAAGTATTTTTTATATCTTATCGACTGGTCAAATACCAAATTTGTTTATTCCTTCAATTTTGCAATTTTTTCATAAAAGTAAAAGAACATCCTTTAAAAGTTAATAATTATCCTTGCCATTCACAATCAGTGGAAAGAGCTGTGAAACTAGTAAGGAGGTATCTGCAAAAGTTGAAGGATATAATCAACGTCATTGACATATATTATCAACCATGGAGTCAATAAAAAACTCCCTACATTTAAAATAAAGAAGAATATAATTTAATTTAGTGCCAAATTTACTGCACTGAAACTGAAGATGTGAAAAATAAACGTATTTAAAATAACTTAAAAACATCAACGTGAGTACCTTTTAATCTTTTTCCTTCTTAAACCCATAAAAAGAAAGTAGTAGGAGCTTTATTTAAAAATGGTTGGTGCGTCAGCACTTATGTTCTTTTATTGGCACTGAATATTATTTGACGAAAATTTGCAAAAAAAACTTAAGCTCATAAATTGATCACATCTAAATTTTGTAAAACTAAATTGTTCCAAAATAAGCAATAACAAAAGTTTTACTTCATAACGAAACCTTTGAACGCAATTTGGGGGGGGGGGTAAGGGGGG
>CP045907.1:7841868-7858041 GCA_013387185.1 Caligus rogercresseyi
GGAAGGTTCAGCAAACTTAAGTAAGACTCTGATATAGATCTCGCTCCATCAGAACTCTTCCTACCACATTCAAATTTTAAAAGCCATGGCTTGGAAGGGCACATAAAAATAAGTGAACGTTTAAGGCAAGGTAGTGTAGCATTCGCTAGTTTTTATAGGTATTATACAATCGATTGGTACATTATTAATCAACTTTTAGTGCAAATAGTTCATAATAAAATTGATTAATGGAGGTGGTTATGAATTATAACATTAAGATGGCGTCAAATATCGTCTTTTAAGATTTTTATGGTCTGAAGAACTTGTCTTTTTATCTATTTGGACTGTTTTTCTTAATATTACTCAATTACCTCTAAACACAACTCACCACATTCAAAAAAGGGGCCCTCTCTAAACAAGCCTACAGTCCAGCATCTTATTTAAGTAACTTTTCATCTTTACTACAAAGAAAATATCTAAAGCTCATTGAATTTTAGATGGAATTAAATCCTTTTTTTTTTGCCTACTGGCTTTTTTTTATAAACAAGCTCCCCTTCAGGAACTCCACCTCGCTATTTCCTCTATATATGCATGTGCTGTGTCCTTATTTGAATATGTAAGTCCAGGCCTTTGTTATGCAGCATAGCCCTTACTGCCTTATGATTAAGTATAACAATTATTATTATCATAATGACTAGGTTCGAATATATTTATTTTTAATTATAAATCGTGAATTCCGTTTTTTATAAATGTATATTTATTTAAAATTAAAAGGAGGAAGGGTTGTGAGATGTGGGGGCTTCCTTATTGAATCATTGATATTAACTATAAACGAATGCGTTTTACGTATGGAGGATATAAAAAGACGAGGAAGACTAGACGTCATCAAAGAAAGCCTTCATATACAAAGGTTTTTGAAGTTAATATCAATCAGAGCATATTTCATATTGAGTCGTGATTGATGACATATAAAAATAAGTTGTAAAATGTTCAGTGCCATCATTATTATGATTTCTTCATTATTTATTTACTATTAAAGTATCTAATACAAAGATAAAAAATATTTCTATAAATAATATCCGTATGCGTCCGAAATTAAACTTTATTCCACCGAGAACTATACTAACAGGAATCTCAACTGAGAAGACTCATTAACCAATTGAAAACGTCAATAATGTAGAAAATGACTCGTCTCTAGTCTATTTTTAAGAATGATATTTTTTCTCTCTTAATTGACGTTTACTCCTCAAAAAATTGATGCTTTATTTCAAAATGTCCACCTTTTTTTAAATATTCCCTCTTCTTTTCTTTCAACCAATCCCGTTCGAGGAAAAAGGTTCCATTTGTTAACATTATTTTTTAAACTCATTGATGTGTGGCAATCTTTTTGATGTTTATACATTCAATTTTGTAGCTTCATATTCAACTAAAATTTGTAGTAACCCCTACAAAAAAAACAATGTCCTTTTTAAGAAGATAAATTCTTATTATTTCTTATGGATTTTTACTTTTCCCGCCAAGAAGGAGACAGCGTTTCTTTAGACATATATATAACGACTCTACTTCCGCTAGGCATTATGATGCATCACGACACCATAAGATAACTTTCATTGAGGATTGTTCTCTCATGAATAATGAGGAACTACTTTAAAAACGTTTGAAGGCATTTTTTTTTGGCGAGACAGAGACATCTTTTTTATTCTTATAATGAACTTTAGAGCAATTATTTACTCTGATTAATTTTTAGCTGTATGCTATTTTATATAGTTATGGTTCGAGTGAATCGATTTACCTTGGCTATAAATAAGCTATGTGCTATGAACAAAAAATATAATTTGATTAAAATGTGCTATGCCATAAGTGATAAGGAGATCAATGCCGCAAGCGATCCGATCCATTTGGTGTCCAGAGGAATTGAAACAGGAAAAATACAGCATAGGAAGAATTGGCTCAAGAAAAAAGAACCAGGAAAGAAATGGCCCAATATAGAAAAGAAAAATGATGACGCATGGAAAAAGGGCCCAAAAAACATGGTTAGGCATTTTTAAGTGGAATATTACTAAGTCTTATTTAGTTATATTCCAAACATATTTCTCAAATAAATGAGTAAATAATGGCAATAAATTATTTTATTTTTTACAATGAAAGATAAATAATTTCCTTTTTTTTGTTGTTGTTAATAGACGGAGAAATATTTATTTGGGCCATATTTTCCATGTGCCATCCTTTTCTTGGATCATTTCTTCTAAATCGATCAATTTAATTAGTACTAGAACATATTCAAGAAGATTATCGTAAATAAAAGTTGATGAATAAATGTGAAAAGAAAACAATCCTCCTTTTTTGGCGGGAAATAAAAATGAACTGAAACTTCACAAAAGACTCATGAGAAGTACCGTCATCTAAAACTGTAATAAACAGATAAAGGTAAGTAAAATCCAGAGTTTAAAACAAATCAAACGTAATCTCACTTTAATTATTATTATTTATATAAACACAAAGGAAAATAAATATATTAATAATATATTTTACCTTATAAATAATTAGATAAAAGGAGTGCTAATAGTGATTTTTGTTATGAGTATTAAATAGTAATGCTTGATTATTCTGAAGGAATAACCTGGTATGGAGTTATCCTCTTGTTTCCGGAGTATTGAATTCCACAGGACTTGTAGACAAGAGGAAGTTCTGCATCTCTCGTTGGGACTGGCTTGTTCTCATTACATCTAGTTCAATGTCTCCTTCCTCGCCAATAGTTCTTGAGGCTTCCTTTCAAATTATATTGATTATCGTAACATTTTTGTGGCCGGAGATTTTTTTCTATATCGATTCTTATATCAATATAAACAGCTGTTTTTCTCTTTCTATCTCAGGTAGGTAAAACCAGAGCCCTATGAGAAGAGTTACGACAATAGAATGGAGTGGCACTCCATGTGAAAGAGCATTTGAACTCAAAACAACGCATGGAATTAAATAATGATGATTGTTCCTATGTTATTGTTAGCATAAATAAATCGGAATCTATGGAAAAAACTTTCATTATTGAGGGATTGTTCCACGGGAGATAAAAGAGAGAAATTCCTCGGGTCCTGAGCTATTTGTACAATCCACAGCACTACCAGCAGACATAGTTGTGTGGCTGTGGATGATTTAATACCGACATAGAAAGAGAAAAAAAACTGAAAACATAGAGACATCTCTCTGCCTCTTTTATTATAGTATTAAACCCTCACAAACCTCTCCTTTTGCATACAGATTTTTGGGTACGGTTACTTGATCTCCTACCTGAGCTAGAAACAAAGAGAAACCCACACTTAACACGGCATCGTGCGGACGATGGAGTTCTCTCGTCCAGGAATCCGTCGAATAAGTGATCCGGACACAGGGGGGAACCCCGTATTAAAGGTTCTTCCCTTGAGTTAATAACTCAAGCTGTTTAATGTAACGCAATAATAATAATAAAGCTATGTTATGAAAAAGGGAGAGGTTGTGAGGGTTAATATTATAATTAAAACGAGGCCAGAGATTGTCTCTATTTTCAGTTCTTTCTCTTGCTATGTCAAGTCGGTAATAAAATAATCCACAGCGTTGTGTTTTTTAATAGATATTTAAAGTATATTGTTTTTATACTTCGAAAAAATTATCTCAGAAGACAGCTTATTTACAACTCCCTCGATAAATTATGAATGTTTTGAGCCTGACTTGAGTCAGCTGTTGAGAGTCAGTTCCTACACAGACAGTTCTTACAACGTAACTCTATGTACTTATAAGGCACTGGGTGAAACGATAAACCATGCCCGTCCTTTTTAAAGTATGTTTCTTCTATTTAAAGGAAGTAATATGTTTTGTAGCTTTGATGTCCCCTGAACAGTTATCCAACAAAGAAACAACTTTTAAAGCATCATGATATATCTCAAGGGGCACAACACTCAATAGACTAATCCCTTTCAAAATTAGGGGCCAAGGATTTCTATCTTTTATTAGAACATTATTACATTTTGATTGAAAGAAGAAAAGTACTTGAAGTCAATTACTGTGTCAGATCAACTGACGTAATATTGTGACTAAATTGTTATGTCTAATTTCTTGTGCTTTTAAATAAGATTCAAGAATATATAAGAAATCCATTTATCTACGATTAAATGATCAATAATTTTATGTATTAACATCATTAATAAATATTATTTGTCGTAGTTGTTCAAAATAAGAAACGTTGAGGGGGCTGATGATAAAATAATGTCTTGTAGAAGGTACAAACTAAGATATTCCAGAGTTGATACTTGGTTCAACAATTAAATATTGCTTCTTCATTTTGCTGATTTATAAATAAGGATGCCGATTCAGTAGTTTTAGCAAACCAATATATATTGGGTTTTTTTCTTCAATGGTTATCTCATTATCTTCCCTTTTCTACGTTTTATCGTTAGAGTGATGGCCCATTGATCGCTACACATAATGGAACAATATAAGCACTCATATAGTTTCTTCGCGTAAAGAGTTGCTTTAAGAAAATTATATTATAACAGGCTTGTGAACGGAACACAAAATTGAACGGCGTTCAGCTGAACGCACGTTCAATGAACGGAACGCTGAACGGAATGCAACTTTTTTTGAACGCTGAACGTTGAACGCAAAAAAAGAGTTGCGTTCAGCGTTCAATTTTTCCGAACATTTCTTGGACTCACAACATCACTTTTTTCGGAAATTCTTTTCTTTAAAAAAACGTCATCACTGCGCATCACTTTTTTCGGAAATTATTTCTATAAAAAACGTCAAAAAGGTCCTGCTATGATTTATTCGGTATCGGTAGAATAACTTCAGTATTGGTACTACCAATCTACCAAAATACCAATGTACAATCCCAACTCTGACAATCATTCATTTTCAGTTCACTTATGACGATCATTTTGGAACGGAGACACTTTTTTAAAACAATGGTATTTTGTCGAATATTCCTTTCGGCAAGAATTACTTCTCGTAAAGTGTTATTGGCAATAATTCGTAGAGCCAAAAAGGTAAAATCAGTTCTATTTTTTTTGCCTTTAGGGTTCGATAGAATTGCATCCGATAGGATATAAATAAGCATTATAGCATTAAAATTAGTCTATCGAACCTAGGATCTTATCAATGAGGTAGACCAAAAATGACCATCCCCTCTCGGGATTCGAACCTGCGCCCCCAACATCGAGAGTTGAACACGCCTCTATTTTTGAAATTTCCCACATTTACAGTCAATTATTTGATTGGAACGGGGAACGGAACGCAAAAAAATATCTTGAACAGAACGACGATAAATTGAAACTCTCACAAGCCTGAGGACTAACAAGTATTCCTTTTTTTCTCTTCTTTTGATTCATGGACTTTAATCATATATATTTCATAATAAAAGGGGACATACATAGATGGCTTCCATCAGTTGATGACTCGAACATTGTTCTTTTCTTCTTTTATTCAGACTATTGTTCATCCTGTTATTATGTATATGGGTCGGTGATATAAAAATTGACTTAAAAATCATTTTGGGTCTTCTTACATCCAATGCCAGCAGTCCATGTATTGCTGATAATATTTTGTCTACAATACATTTGATTTGTGAAGCTGCCAAAATACATTACAAAGTAATTTATATAGTGGATTAAATCAAATAGTATGAAATATCGCCAAGGGATGCTTTTTATATTAGAAGAGCTCAATCATCCACAATTGATGATTGATTTTGAACAAGGGATTTGCTTCGATATATTATTATTATTTTCTAAATACCAATCAAGCATGAACATACAATATGGTCCAAAGAAATAGACTCATCAATACAGAAATGCTAGAATCCCATAATATGATGTTCATATTAAATCTCAAGAATTATATATCAATTGTAAGTGATGTAACGTTAAAATTGTTTGTTTGTATGAACGGATCTCTCTCTCTCCGCCTCTCTGTCCCTCCCTGTTTCTCTACTACTATATGTCCCTTCTGTTCTTAATTATTTATAAATACAATACCAGATGGGGCGACCCACGTTTTCTTCATCTTTCTCATAGAGACTTTGTACATAAATAATTATCTTCTACTGAAATATATCTTAATTTAGATCAGATCAATGAAGATGTCAGTTATTGTTGGGGTTAGGTTGCAATTAGGTTGCACGGCAGGAACGAATATCGAAGAACGACACGTGTGAGAGGTTTATGACTTGAAGACTCCTATATCAGTTATCAGTGATAACTGATCACAGTAGATGTGTCTCTGACGACAATCCCGAGGTCGTCTGACTCCCCTTTCTAGACATTATATTAAAACACTTCACTATAATATCTATATTTCAACTGACCCGCACGTCGCAGCGTGGCTCTTTCAAAACACTCCCCCATGACCTCAGCTGACGTCACTACAGTAGAAAATGAGGAAATATATACCGGAAGAGGAAAGAGTGAGGCTCAATTAAAATGACGTCCGGGTGTCTTGGAACGTGACGTCTGGGAAATAACATTTGGTTTAATATTTCATCTCTACGCACGATTTCAGGTGCTCGAGTGTGGCAGACACTCCTTCCAGACTCAATCGATCACTCTAGTCTTGTATTCATTTTAATTTGTAGAGTACATATTTATTGAGATCTTTATTTCTTACCACTTCTGTATTAATAAAGTATTTAAAATACATCAACATTGTGTTTGATTACAGATCACGTCTGAAAAAAACCTATTGTATTTCACTGAATATATTTTCCGTAAATTCGATTAGTTGATGAAATGTACTATTCGATTAATGTCTTGAAATAGGATTATATTTCACATATTGAATAATGGAAGAGGACCTCTGAAGTTATTTATTCTCATTCTCTATATTAAAGTATTATATTTGTAAAAAAATGTATTTGTTTTCATGCATTTATAAAAAGTAACTCCGTTTTGTTTAAATTTTCATAAATTGAAGACAAGTTTTGATAGGTTATTTAAATTTTGCTCAACGTTCAATTTCGTATTCACTTCGCAATTTTGGAACTAGTGAATGAAATTAAAGGAAAAAAAACTGTTTGTTTTCCTGCATTTATAAAAGTAATCTCAGTTTTATTTAGTGGTTCATTAATTGAAGACTGTTTCGAGTGGTTAGCATTTAATTCTGCACTTTGCTGATACAAACATCAACAGTTTAGAGGACTGGACCATAGAGATATAAAGACATAGAAGCTTATTGGATTCTTCAGAGAAATAGGTCATTGTGTCCAGAATACAGCTGAACGATGTTTCTCTTCTATTGGAGGGAAAAAGCTCTCCATATCTTTATGTTTCTGTGGATTCTTCAGATAAATACGTCATTGCGTCCAGAATACAGCTGAACGATGTTTCTCTGCTAATTCGAGGGAATAAGCTCTCTATATATTTATATCTCTATGGACTGGACCCTCAAAAATATATCTTCTAAAGACATAATGTCGACTAATGGTATTGTACAAATGCACCAAAACACAAATGCAATGTTTAAAGAAGATTCTTTGGTAGTCTCAGAGATAGTTTCCTAAGACCACGGATACCGATAATTGATTTTGAAGTATGAAAATGACAGTTCTAGTTTAATTAATAAATAATATGGTTATTCACGCAATAAATATTAATTAATTTTGCATCCATGTTTTCTTTTCAAATATTTTTTAGTTCATTAGATGTATAATAATTTAATGCTTATGAGAAAATGCTTGCAGGATTATGCCTTTATTCCAAATTGTTCTCAAGAGTAGCACTTATTGAGTGATGCTATTTTTTTAATAATTCTTCATTATTGATTACCGATATTGGAAATTACTCACAGTTTTCATAATCAAACTCATTATAGAATTCCCATTCATTACAATAAAAATATTGAGTCATGCCGAATATATACATATATATATAAATATATCAGAACTGGGATTCGGTAGAAAAATCTACCGCAGGTTCGGTATATACCTTCTACCGATCGATATCATAATTCGGTAGATTTTATTATACATTTACAGTATCGATCGATATTCGTTACGGTAGATTAGAAAGAGAGAGAAATGTATTTATGTATCTGTTCAGTGACTTCTTCATATGCATTTAATATCGGACAATTAATACCAAAGACTATTACTTACATAATTTATTTTAGATTATTTGAAACTTAATACACACTAATCTTATATAAAGTATATATGTACTTGGATTTTGTAGGAAATGGAAGGCTATATATATACAGGGGTGTGCAGGCGAATCTAGACCTTTTTTTTTTTGGCACGGAAACAAGATACTCATATCCAAGAACAAGACCTTTAATTGACTTTTTTCATACACACAAATTTAAATGACTTTTCTCTTAATGTTCATTCAATCCAACTTTCTCCTTCACAATACAGCCTCCACACGGTGCCTGAACCTCCCAACGGCATGAGCCACCTGTTCCCTGGACAAGTTGGCCAATGCCTGGATGATGGCAGCTTTCAGGAGTCCACAGTGTTGTGAGCACGCTTGTTAGTGCCCCTCTCAAGGACGCCCCACAAGTAGTAGTCGCAGGGGTTGAGGTCAGGGCTGCTGGGGGGCCAGAACTCCTTTGACCAGAACATGTCGAGATTCTCTAAGCACCAGTTTTGTACCAAATTGGACGTGTGGGCGGGGGCTGTTGCACCTCAGGTCCTCATGAATGGCATGGAGAACAGTGGTCCTGTCCACATTTAGCCTTTCAGCCAGTGTCGACATGGGAACACTTGGATCGTCATTGATCATCGTCTGGGGCGATCAATGAAGTCGGCGTTCCTCTTCCTGACTTGGGATCGGTCTGGAGTCTTTCTTTCCGGTGTTAGGAATCCTTCCTCGATGTCCTCCGACTCCTTGAAGGACTTGGGAATGCTGTAAAGAGTAGCTTTGGGAATTTGAAGAAGTCGATGATCTCCTTGGGCGCACGGCCGCAACGTAACGCCACAATAATGGCCGTCCTGCACTCCAAGTTCCCGGGGACATTTTCAATCTTTTTGTTATTAACAAAGCTCATAGGATATACTAACCAGTTCATACATTTTTAAGCTTCTATCCTAACTGGTTTCTGAGATACAAGTACTCAAAGTTAGTCTAGATTCGCCTGCACACCCCTGTATATATATTTTATTTACTGTCTTATTGTCTGATATTAAATGTACTCTAGTATTCAATACATAGCATAAGCTTATATTGAATGTATATTTATGTATCTGCTCTATAATATAAAAGTTATACTTGTTTATTTATTCACGAAGTTCAAGTTCTTCATACAAGGGAGCGCTTGGGCAAAGCGACAGTTGAACGATGTTTCTCTGCTATTGAAGGGAATAAGCTCTCTATATCTTTATGTCTCTATGAGAATGCTACAAAAGTCATACTTTCAAATATACCGTACCAATTGTCAATTGGTACGGTATTCGGTAGTCGCAGCTGATATATATATATATATACATATAAAGTTTGTTAAAAAAAAACGAGAAAAAAGTAAAGTTATTATTCCAGATATTATAGATTAAGGATAGGAGGAGGTGGTTGACATATATTCGTTGTTTTATTTTTCAAATTGCCCACCCCGAAAAAAGCAGTGTTACCAACATTTAAAAGTAATGTGTATTGGGAAGTTTTCAAGAATAATATTTTTTTTTGTTAAGCCCCATTATTTTTTTCCCAGGGTTACCAACTGACATACTACATAAATAAGTAAAAAATACAATCAACTTTAACTTGAGTTTTACATCTGTAAATTATTCATATTATCCTGAAATAAATCTTCAAAAACAAACAAACTCTATAGAACCACAAAGAACTTACAGCTGATTAAACAAGTTATTCAATCATAACATAATACAAAGGAAACCATTTTATTTTTATTATTCTCTCTTTGTTTCTTTGTCTCTTTCATATTGCAAGACTAATTTTTAATTGCTCACATAACCTCATCAAATGCACAGTTGACTTCTGGAAACGTGGGATATATAGGAATCAATGACAAGACACACATCAAAAAAAACTTAATTTATTGGGGATAACGCTATAGACAATAGATACTGTTTATATGATTTACAATATAAAGTAACAAATATAACCAAAAAGGAATATTATCGTTCCAATAAATATCTGACTGAGACGATAAAATTCCTTTTTGTTATAATATTTTTCTTTTCTCTTTAGCATATCATGTGGAAAATAATAATAAAAATTATTTTTTTGCCTTAAAAGTTGCCCCCAATAAATGAAAGGCTCTGTTCATAAATTTTTTTGTGATTATCCCTATGACGTCATAGTACTTCAATTGTATGTTTCTTATGAAAGTATGATCCCCGAGTCCACTAAGAGCTTCCGGTCCAACTTCCCGGCTTTTTCCATTTCCGCAATAATCTCTGATTTGGGATTCCCTCTCGTCAAATTCCTCACGGCAAAAACCACCCACTGAGTAATAAAGGGATTCTTTCCATCAATCGGGGAGCAGTCCAGAATCAGAGCCAGCCCATCCAGGGACCCAATCAGGCCCTGATTCCCCTCATGCTCATAGACAAGGTTCCCAAGCAAACGAATCAGGTCCCCGCTTAAACCAAATGCGGAGTTCGTTTTATCCTCGTCAGAGACATCACTCAGCTTGCGAATCGGAGTAAACGTCGGATCACTTGAGGAGGCTAAATGAACCATTTTTAATAGATGTAAGGCGTCAATGAGAAGGTCGCGATCCTCTGGAGAGTCTTTCCCTTAGAAGAAGCCTCTACGAGAGCGTCCAGAAGAAGAGGGACTTCAAATACTTCATCTTTGGACCAAGGAGAGCCATTTGCGTTCATAATGCGCCGAGAGTGTTCCTTGAATAATGCGGATACTTGAACCCTAGAGGCTAATAAGGCCTCTTCATGAGAGCAAAGGATTTGAATCAGAGCGCTTTTGTTGTCAGGGGTACTCAAGGCACGGATAAAAGAGAGAAGTTCTCTTTAAGGCCCTCTTGTAGGCCAAGAGAGCGAAATGTGACTCATGGCGGATGGTGGCAGTCATAAGAGGGGATATATTCCTTCATTAAAGAGTATTCCTCCTTAATTCCGAGGAAAAGGAGACTCGATGCATAGTCCTGTGTCTTCGGATCCTCAAGGGAGCTGCGCAAAATACCCATAAGGACGTCTTCATAGGCCTTAATCCCCTCTATATGCAAAGAGCCCTGATATACATTGAAAAGGATTGCAGCGCAACGCGGGATAGGTTGGTTGAGCGGGGAGAGTTCATGACCTGTAGAGTGAATTGAAATAAGGATGGATATTCACGCTGAAGCTCAGCTTTCTGATGAGGATTTAATCCAGCTGCAAGCTTACGAAGAGCACGAAGGATCTCGATTGAGATTTCGTCGTCTGTAAAGAACTCAGACCATAAACCCTGGACGTCTTTGAGGGTCAATTGATCCTTTTGAGGGCTTAAGCTGAGTCCTTGCAGCTGATCCAGGAGGGATTCATCCATTATTGTGAGCGTAAGTAATGGAGGTTTGGATAGAGGATAAAGAGGAAGAAGACAAAGGCAACTCCGGCGTAAATGGGGCCTGCGAATGCCCAATTTTTGGGGAAGGAAGGGTAGGGTGTTTTCCAGGAGGCTTTCGGGCAGGATTGCCCAGAGGGTGTAGAGGAGAAGTAGTGTCAGGGATGATATGTAGAGAACGAATCCATAGACTGCACGGATAGGCGTTGGACTCGGTCTGGGATCGCTCATTGGCCTCCGGCCGTTTGTTAGATACTTTCGACCGTAGACTGAGGCCTTGCGTTGGAATGCGGGGCAGGATATGGGGGAGTTAATGGGGTAGAAGGGATTGAGGGCTAGTTGATGTAGGTCTCATACATGTCCGCAAAGAAACTCTTGATACCATCCTCATTCTTGACGTCATGGAGCATCACAAAGCGAATGCGACTTGCGGTTACAATCCTGAAACATACCTTTGGAGAAGAAGAAAAATATAATATAAAAACTCGCCAAAATGAAGAATTCTAAAAATATAAGATGGGTTCACAAAATGGGAATTGAATATTCTTTTTTTGTGAGAAATGGATATGATGAAGAGAGGACCATGCGGTGAGGCTATGGTTGGTTAGTCACTGACAATGCTATTTGTCAGATTTACTGGACTCTTACTGCAGAGATTCATGTTTGCTTATTCAAATTATCACAGATCAATTCAATTGAACCAATAAGTCACAAAAATGATGTTGTCAGTGGGTTTTTTTTATTTTCAGGAATAAATAAACAAGGAAAACAAATGAGTTCCATTTGGAGTTTATGATGTTTGAAAGAGATAATATATCAATTAAGAGATAATGACTAATCGATAAGATCGAGGGATCAATTTGTAATAAATAAATGTAAAACTCCCCGAAGTACTATCAAATCGATCCGAATAGATCAATTTAATGTTCCCTTTCATTTAAGAGAAATATTTACATACAAGACCTTAAAATTTTGGCAATTAAATCTCTAAAAGTATGATATAAAGTTAATAATTACCTTGTTATTACTTTTTCACTCACATGAGAACTTTGTTTCAGAGATTATATAACTAAGCCGAAAAATATAATATTTAAAAAATATTAATTGCCAAAAAATGAACGTCAACATAATATGAGACTAAAAAAAGGAGGACTCATTACTTCTACTAGAGTAGATATAAAACAATAACTATATTAACAAATTTTATTTATTTTTAATAAAAATGATGGTAATATTTTCCTTCCCTACACCCGTAGAGTGATGAATCCTTCCCCTTTTAGGTATCCCACAATATTAACCCCCCTTGGATAATACCATTCATTGAACTTGTCCACGACTTTAGGTACATCTGAGGTGATTTGATCATGCATTCATCGATGAATCCAGGCTCCATGTGCAATGAACTGATTTAGGTGTCGATGGTCCTCCTTGCCGCTATTACCGGAGTTACTCCCAAACTCGATCTCAAACAAGGGATTATCGCTGTGGCCAACTATTACAAAATAGTAGTTGGGGGGCATAGGGACTTAGGGAAAGGGAGGCGGAGAGAATGCGCTTGAGGGGGAGGATTGAAGAACGATGAGGACCTATAACTATAATATGTGAAGGACGAAAGAACCCTCTGAAAAGTAAATAAAAACTTCCACGAATAACAAATACAAGCGTGGACACTTTATAAATATGGTCTCTGTAGATCTCTTACGGGAGGTTTATATTGTATTTATTATGTTTTATTTATCAACTCTATTCCAATATTTTAATTATTTGTTTTGAAAGATAACAAACAGGGACCTTTTTTAGAATGTAATTAGTGGAAAGAAAAGGAGAGTGAACAATATAAAAAAACAGTTCACATTATGCCATTAAGCATTACTTCACACACGGCTGTTGAGATACAGAGCCTGGATAGCCTACTCTAAGGCACTGTTGAGGTATAAGCCCCAAACAGAGAGAGAGAAAATATCATCCTAAAAACACAAAGTATCTACATATCTTCTCATGAACTCGATCCATGCCATATAAGAAGCCCTGGAAACAACTTCTTATATGTTACCTATTGATATCAATTTAATACAGAAACTTCTCATAATTAGGGGAAATTGAGTGTTTATGATGTTTCGTTATATCTGTTTTGGTAAATAAATCCTCAATCTGACAATTGGACGTAGAAAGATAAAGATAATCGATTTACTAAACTGCGTTTGAAAACTTTTGGTAGGTCCACATTATCTGTTCGGTGCTATTTGTGGCTTAGAATGTACTGCGTATTTAGTTTGTCCAAAATGAACCCCTTAACTAATGGATCCAATCTTATTTTCTACTCTTCAAATATATATGCAGATATAAGAAGGGTTATGAAATATATAAAAGCAGTGGGGATAGCTAAACTAGCCGAACAGCTCAATGTTATAAATCAATCGTATTAAATAAAACTGCAAAATATTGTGTTTTAATCACATTAGGAATTAATCTAAAAAATACCCAAGTAAGGTTTATAAAGCTTGTTAAGAAGTCCAAATATGAAGTGTCCTTGCGAAAGGTTGCGTGCCCTAAAAAACAAACAATTCTGACAGTTCACGTGCCCTCCAGGATTATTCATTTTTATTTATTGCAATGCTCCGGTTGGCCGCGTCTCGTCCCGGGTGAGGCTCTTCTCCAGCCTCGTGGAGACCTCTACAGTTTTCCACAACACGAAGCTCGTTTCTAGCCGAGTTCCGGGAGGAAAGGAACTCTCTCATCAAAGAGATATTTAGAGGAGAGCCCTCAAAGATCTCTCCTTCCCGGATGTACTCCCCACGGATCCATATTAAATCTCCAAAGGACCTCCAGGACAAGGAATCCTTTCCCTCTATACAAAATAGATGTGTGACTGAAATTGCAAATATTGGAGAATGTCTCCAAACCGGGTGAGTGTCTTTTTTTATAATTAAAATCAGAGTTGTGGATTGAAGAGAAAAACGAACGCCGTTCGCAAATGCACGTTCAAAATCGAACGCCTGAACGAAATATAAATGAACGAACGAACAGATTTTTTTTGGCGTTCGTCTGTTCAATTAATATTGTTTTCTAAAGTGTGAACGGTTTTTTTATTATTAGAATTTCAATCAATGTTTCGATGTCACTTCAGAAAAAAAGTGAGAAGAGAAGTGCAATGAAATAGACTGTGATTAATGAAGACGTATAATAATATTTACATTTTACATTTTCTGATTTTTTCTCCTTCATTTTTCAGAGAACCTATCACATTGGGAGTCCCTTTATGGAGCACGTCACTACCTCAAAGAACCCCTAGAAACCCACGGGAACTCCAATCTCCGAACAAAATATTTCAGCTCCTCCTAGAAGGAAACTCAGAGTAGGCTTCTGCCTTCATGACATAGGTGCTAGCCTCAACTCATCCGAGGCCAATGTAGCCGTCGACCTCAAAGGAGACAACATCATCCTAGAAGGCACAAAGAAGAACGTCCTTCTTCCCTCTAGTGGACACGCGGACGTCTATCTGATCCATGCGCATACAAAAGACAATTAATCAGCCTCGTGGTTCCCTCGGATACCCCTGGGATATCCGTTGTTCCGTGTGAGGAAGGAATCATTGGATATCCAAGGGACTCACTCGCTGACTTGAGACTAAGCAACGTTTCCTTATCTAAGGACTGTATTCTCTGCCAAAAGTCTGAGGATGTGATGGAGACTGGGTCTTTATGCCTGATATGAAGCTATATCGTGCTGCACGGATCCTGGCTGTCCTCGAGGCCTTCTGGATGAGGCCATTCGACACGCGCATGAGTCCTTTTATCGGATTCACCCCTCTGTGACTCGAGTCTTGTTCGGAGTAAGGTTTCAAATTGTGCGGCTAAGATTTATGCTCTCGAGAGTATTGTTATATGACAGCGGGTTTGGCGGATGTGCAAGCAAGACCGGACTATAAGTTGGATGCAGTGTTGTTAAGTTATATGCGGATGAGGTGGCTGGATATGTAGTGAAGGAGGTCTTTGATATTTAGGTAGTAGAAGCATTCGAGAGGTGGAAATGTTTCACGGTGCCTCTAGGCAGCTTCTTGCGTCCACGTAAGTTATAAAGGTTCAAGGAATGTCTTGAAAAAATTCGGTCAAAATAGTGGAATATAACACCGAAAACTGAATACTGAAAAAAAATCAATAAATTCAGTAAATAATGTAAAAAACAACGTTATTCGGACAATATTTAGTGTATACATTTAAATAATTGCCATGTATTTTAACCGGTTTATTCGTATGTTATAATTTTCTTTTCTTTCTGTACCATTTATTCGGAAGTAGTAGTATATATGACTATTATTAATTTCAATTTAGATGATCAATATTGTTCTGTAAATATTTAGACATATTCTACTCAAATACTTTTCATCAATGTATTTTAACCGTTTTTACTTTGACCATTTTGTCTGGGACTTTTACTTATATCACCTCGGATATATATTCTTTTCTCAGACTATCCGGGAACGACAATCACTTTCTCCAGATATACCTGGGAAGCATGGCCATTGAAGATCTCTTAGAGACCCCAAAAATACCAATGGGACTCCTCAACGACGCCAAATTCATTCTTAACGTAAAGCAAATCCAACAGAAAAAACTGGAAGCTCTATCCCTATCTGAACCTCAAGCACCGCGTTCACCCTCTCTAGAGCCCTACGCGGACATCGTGGAGAATGCCATCCTCTACTTAAACGCCGCCATTG